>JBCAUA010046775.1:0-11762 GCA_038406235.1 Peronia verruculata
AATTTTCTGTTAATTATATTTCACATAACAAGCGAAAAAGTGATATTTTCCTTCTTTACAATGCTTGTGTTATACCTTTTGTACTGGGCAAAGGGAAGTAATTTCGCTGACGTGTACATTGATATTTATCCAAAAGCAAAAATTTAACAATATTCAAATCAGATACACATATATGGGTTTGTAAGGGACAATTATATTAGTTCAATGTTATTTTCTCTACTCTAATGCAACCTTCGAACAGAAAAAAACTGGAGACAACAACGTAAAAATTTTCAAATCAGCCCGAGCCATTAGCTGTTTGATGGCTTCACTGAAAGATTAAAACTTCATTGATGTTCTGCTTAATCTATATTGGAATGTTGTGTCAAGGAATGTAAATACATGTATACAACACATTTAGCTTCACCAAGATGCACAATTTAAGTGAAGCCCCAATGCTGGACATCATAAAAATTTCAGACTTTACTGTGTGGCAATGACAGCAAAGTAAATTATGTTTCATTGATCAATGAATACAGAAAAAGAGGATGTGCATCACTAGCAATACAATCATGATATCAGTCAATTTCATCACTTCTGAAATATTGAGATAAAAATTATTACAGAGCAAGTCACTTGACGCATTAAATTTCTACTGAATTCATTTATAGTGTATAATTCTGTCGGTATGTTTCTTTTTTTAATATTATCTGACAGCTTCCATGATCATATATGCCATAAGGCATTAACTGCATTTTGGCATGGCATAAATTTGACTTGTATACATGTATGCGACTGAATTGTATGCAATAATGCAAAACAATAGCATTGTTTATTTGCACACTTTCCATTCACAGCACAATGGATGTCCAAGACATAAAGAAGCATTGCCTAGAGTACTACACTAGGGAGTTCCCTCAACAAAGAAACATGTTTCAAGGTAAGAATGGTACAAAAGTAAAACGTTCTTGGAAATGATTTGTTTGTTTAACTTCTTCAGTAGATTTATTCACCTCTTTAAATTGATAACACCCACAGCACTAGAATAGATGCATGGACATTGCTACTTGTCTTATTAAATGTGAGAATGTTGTGAACATAATTTTTCAAAATGTTTTATGAAGACGAGATATCTCATGATCATTTCAGCGACAGCTCAACCCGAGGTTAACCTCCAGCAAATCAAAATAAAAGTTGTGGAAGGAAGCATACAGTGGAAAAATACATCACCAATCACCAACAGTGATGGCCCACGGAGACGGGTGAGTCAAACATACATGTAATACATGTCCATCAATTATCAGCTTGAATGCATGTACACTGTGTGATCATGCTCATGCTCTTAAATTCTTTTGTTTATGTACATGTAGTTGAGTAGTGTATTGTCAGTGTCACAAGCAACCCGTTCAAGTGTCTCAAGTCAGCCTCAGTACTTTTTTCACCACAGTAAAGCCTGACATCAAGCTATTATAAACAGAAAGTTTTACATAGGATCTTTAGAGATTTTTGCAACATTTCTATTAGTCAGTCTGACTTAAGGTGGTGTTACAGTACTTATTCTTAGCTCACCTTGAAGGGGGAAAAAACTAAAAATTCCCAAATTTCAGAATTGCCCCACATGCTAAAGGAAGATTTTACTGAGAGAACTGGATCTTATTCATTACAGGAGTTTAGTGTGAACAGAACTATCCTATAACTGAGTCACAACTTAATTTTTTTTCACTAAAGTAAAGTCCACTCGTTTCCCTGTTCACTCACATCAACAACCTATACAGTACACATGAAAAATGTGACAGCCAACTCATTTCACTAGTAGAATGACACATATTTGAAAATCTCAAGCCAAATTGTACGGCTAATTTTTTACAATACCGGTACACATGCACAATACATTAAATATAAACATCCACTTCTCCTTAAGCTTTCTCCTGACCTTCTGTTTTTGGGAGCTCATAAGTTCATATACTAATTACTATATATACTGCTGACTTAATTTCAGTGTGTTCAATTTACTTGCCCTGAAATCTCAACAGATTGAGTTTTCCTATATCAATAATATCATACTGTAATCATGCCTGGCTTAACTCTTCATCCCCCATGCCAGTATTTTGTATATATATTCCCAAGCTGCTTGAACATAAAGATTTTGTTTACTTTCCACACAACAACAAATGGTTCTCAGGACCTGATGTCTGTAGTTGAGATTGTAAATACATGTACATGTATCATGTCAACATTCTTTTGTTCCCTGCTTCAAATTTTTTTTCTGTCAATCTGCAGGTGAATGTCCACAATAACACAGGCTCTGCTGATGTATTTGGGAATTTGCAAACCTCAAAAGAGAGCGAAATTCTGACTGAAGTTTCTCTCTCACAGGGAGCTGTAAAAGGTAAATTTCCAGACACAAGTGTTGAATGTCCATATTGTCTTGAGTCTTGATAATTTGTCTGCCTTGCTGACATAGTTTAGGCAGTCTGGCTAGTGTTTCTGCATGTTCGTCACTGATGATTGCACAGAGGAGTTTGAACTGGAGTGTCTAGCTTTTGTCTCATGGATCATATCTCTACCTAAAAATTTGTTTGATATTGGTCATTAACTTGGGCTTTGCTGTGCTAACCTCAACATTTTGTCGAGGCTTCATCAAACATGTGCAGACTGGCAAGTTCTCTTACAAGTTCTTTAAACTTAAAATGTGAACAAACACTACAAAGACAAGAAGGAGATTAGTGAAATCTCCCTCTGAAGGTGATTATCATGTAAAAAATCTAAATGTATGTGTTCATGTAAATATGTACATTTTGGGCACTAAAATGTTGCCACTTATTATTTCTCCAATTATTTGGCAGAGTAAAATGTATTTTGATAACCCTTATAATCAGTCATGTGTAAAGATATATGCGCAAAAAGTTAAAAAAAAAAAAAAAAAAGGCAAATTTTAGCTTTCTCTGCATGAGATAGGCCTGTAATAAAATTTACAACAACCTGCTGTTTTGCCATTAAGAAGATCTTGATCAGGTTTGACAATCCAATTGTTCATTATAAATGTCCACAGGCCTAAACAAAAAGATGGCATTGCCTCTGCCTCCTGAGCTTGCACCAATTTTAGGAAACAGTGTAGAGATTGATCCTGGCAACCCGGCCTCTGTCAGCACTGACAAGATGACACTATCTATGACTAGTGGACATGACATTCCACCCAATACACGTCCGGCCACCGCCACAGTGACCTGCAAGACCGGCGAATATGAAGGTATGCCAAAGTGCCAAAAATCAGGCCTCAAAACAGGGACAACTTTCAAAATCTAATGGAGGTTGGAGATAATTCAAACTTTCCACTGTCAAGATCCATATTAAAAATGAAGTCTACTGACTCTCCCATTGCTAATAAGAGTAAAATCGTGACCTGGGTCATTTGCTAACAGTCGAACATAGTTAAGCAGTTTTCAAATCTGTAACATACATGTGAAATATTTTGCAAATTTCTGTCTCGTTCTGGCAGTCGGATATTATTATCAACTGCATGTCTAACCCCAAAACGTCACTCCGGGTGCATTCGCTGGTCACAATATGACAGGCAACAGCGATGAAATCTAATTTCTCTTTCAGTGTGTGAAAAAATTATTGTTCTACCTTAAGTAGAAGTAGGCAATGCACTAAATTACAATTTTTGGCCATTTACTTACTCTATTTCAGCAAATTTATCTCTGAAATGCATTTTTAGATTGGGTTTGATAAAGAAAAAAACACTGCATTAAAAATTCATTCACTGTTGAAAAACATGGGATATCTCCAGTCGGTTCAGTTTGACAAGTGCCTGACTTCATTGTGTTGCATCTCATATCTCTCTAAAACATCAGAGGCATCAAGTGATCAACTAATTACGTGTATTTTATTTTAAAAACCATAAGCCAGAGAAAGTTTTCACAGTCCACAATTATTTGAACAATTTATTTACTCAAGTTATCCGAGACACATATTTCCTAACTCAATACAAATCTGAATAGCCGCATGTATGGCTTTTAAAGAAAGTTGTACAGCTGAGACAATAAATTGATTCAAAATTGCAGCATGAATTCTGACCAAATGATTTTTTCTTCTTGTTTTAATTTTTGCCAGGTGACTTTGAATGCAAAGTGACCATGACAGGTCTTGTCATGTTCAGAAGTGGTGGTGGAGACAAAACAGTTGACCAGGCCAACATATACAACATACTAAGCAAAGTGAATGGATTCAGTGCTAAGAATGGACAAATGACATGGGACATGAAAGGCCACTGTCATTTTATGTTTGATTATGAACAAACCATTGAATGGAATTAAATCATTGCCAGTCTTTGTTAATCTCTGAGAGGCACATCTTTTGTGACAATATATAATAATGTGTCAGGTTACCACATTTATGCATTTATGTTCTGCCAACCAATGTACTTTTTGAGGAAGTTTGAGGCATATTGTTAACCTAGTATGAAATTAAAAATGTAAATTTACTTGTTCACAAAATCTGACTCAATTTGAACAAACTTGCAAATTTTCTTTATGGACATTTTCACTTAGTAAATATGAGAAAATTCTGTTTATTTAAGAGACATGTAATGTTTATATGTAACTATGATTCCACTATTGATCAGACAGAGTTAAGAAAGGACCATTTGAGAATACCGTACAGTTATTGCAGCTTATCTGATAATCATAGCTTACATTTTTTTTTTTTACTTTTCTTATTGTTAAATTTATATTTCATCCATCTTGTCTTAAAATGAAGTCTGGTGTATCTATATGCTGCTTCTTTTGTTTTCTATTAAGGCTTTAGTTTCCTTGTGAAAACATAATTCATCTACAGTTTCAATGTAGTGGATTTTATGATTGGTAACCCATTTTGTGGCTTTCAGAATAGAGCAACTGCAGGCCTAAATGAAAGAAATCTGTTTTTTAGCTGACATTTCTTTTGCACAACCAACATCTTGTCTTGGAGTGTAGCCTTATGTATTTACACTGGATTTTATGATTGGTAACCCATTTTGTGGCTTTCAGAATAGAGAAATTGCAAGCCTAAATGAAAGGAATCTATTTTTTAGCTGATATTTCTTTTGCACAACCAACATCTTGTCTTGGAGTGTAGCCTTATGTACTTACAGATCATTTTTTTCTCCCTCTCTCTCTCTCTTTTTTTTTTAAAGTTTTAGTTTCTTGATACAAACAAATTTACCTAGAGTTTCAATGTGCTGGAATGTATGATGTTAGCTATCCATTTTGGTGCTTTATGTGTAAAGGAACTGTAGATCTAGAAAGGAGTATGGAACACTATAATTTACACTATAAATGTTAGAAAGTCATGATGTTGGAATGGCAGGTTTTGTACAGTTCACTACCTGAGCATGAGCTTATGTTCACTATAATGCCAATTATTCAGTCTTTTCCTCTTCCCAAATACAATTATATAAGCAATAAAACATAATATATTTTACTTCTTGTTTTTGACTTGAAATCACTGTTGTCTTTTTGAGCCTAAACTTCAGTTTAAACATTAGTGTATAAATTATTGAAATACAATCATACAGTCAGTGAAGCAGGACAAGTGACAGCCTATTAAGGCACATTTGTAAAAGAGAGAAAAGAAATGGCTCAAACTAGGCTTTTTCTTACATATATTTTGTATTTCCAAAGAATTATAACTAAAGAAGTATCCAGGTAACAAGGTCACACTTGCACACACAGAACAACAACCACTGCCAACTAAAAAATGAAGGTAAAGTGAGATAATCATAATGCCTTAAAATGCTGTTTGCTGAACTGTCTTTGTAACAGTTACTAAATCTAATCTGTTTTCAAAGATTTCTATAGATTGGCAATTCTTCTTTTCTGATGCAGAAAATATAGTTCTGAAATTAAAATCACCTGTGACTTGGCCCCTAAAAAATAGCTGTACAATCCCAGTCACATTCGATGAGTGGAGAGATGTCATTAAAAAGCTCAATATTGTCACATTCAATACATATGAAGAAATCACAGGCATCGTCCACATTACCCACATTCATTGTCTTGGTTGAATGGACGTCACATTATCAGGACTGTTTTAGCTGTCTTTTCTGTTCCTGTTGTCAAAAAATATAAACATTTTTTTTTTAAATTAAAGAAATGGAATGCCAGTTCTTATAACATCTGCACAATGTTAATATTCACCCTAGGAAATCAATATCATCTCAGATAAATATCTTTAATCTGTCGGAGAAACACTGAAAATCTCAATATGTCATCAATGTAGTCCAAGGCTCAGAAATATCCTTCGAAAATTTAACACCACAGAGTATTCTGCTACATTGGAAGATTAAGATTCATGTCAACATTTCAGCTTGTATATATACAAGTCATGTCGTTGAATACAACAGAAGGGTCAAGGGCTAAATCTGGTAAAAGACATTATCATTTACTTTGGGTTTCCTTTCTGAGCAAGACACAATGTGGCAACATCACATTCCTAAAGGCATCATCTTAAGGCATAAACTGCCATATTTTAAATTCTAACCCAATATTATATTATGTTTTCTAGAGATAGTGACATTCAGCATTTCTTCCTTATAACATTCTAAATTATGTATCAAACCACATCATTATTCTGCAGCAGGCACTATGTACAGAAAACAGTATGTGCGGCAGTGTTAGTGACACCATAAATAATTTATGTCATTTATAACATATAATTTGCAGGAAAGATCTCTCCCCCCCCCCCCCTCCCCCCTCCAAAACAATCTCTTTTCACCAGGAATAGCTGATAAATTTGAATCATCTTTAGAATCACACACATTGCTATGATCAGCCGACTAATCAAGACTGAATAGCCAATGACCTGCTAAATAATTGAGTAATGACTGAAATGTCTGCATTTCAGCTAAATTGGAAAACTTCATATATCCACAACAAGTGAACCATTCAACAGCTCCTTGAATTTTTTATAATGAGGTGGCAGTGTCTGGGCATCAGGGGTTATCTAATTTCCCCTCCCCTTATGAAATTAGAGATTTTAAACTTTCACATTTCCGGAACAAGTGAAAAAAATCCTTGTCATCATACAAACCCTTAAGATGTCTGGTAAGATCTTCAAAGCTTCTGTGAACTGTGGTACTAATGGCTGCAAGTGCTGACGATTCACTGACATCCTCTTTAATTTGGACCACCTGCCTGAATCTCTAAGCATCTTCTTAAAATGAAACATCTGAAACAAATTATGAGGAAACCTTAGACAATGCACAAGTAGTTGGAACATATTTAACTAGGTATGTAGACAGCCTACTTGAAAAACAAAAGTAGGGAACTAAGTTACATGAGTGATAAAAATCCCTGTCACTGATAGTATTAACTCATTAATTTTTTTCCCTATTTGACACCAAGTTAGCATATCCAATACTAAATACAAAAACACTAACGATGGTGAAAAAAAAACCTTTGCATTGGAAGTTCTTTGCTACACAATAAACGATAAACATATTCCTGCTCAGTGGTATGGTTACTTTAGAAAAAAAAAAAAAAAAAGATTGCTTTATCATGTAACCAACAGAAATGAGTCTGATGTCAAATCTTTTTTGCACCAAGTGTTGTTGATGTCAACAGAAAGGGGAATGAGTGTACTTATATTGGTGAGAGAGTTAGCTAGCTATTACTCTTCTCTGCTAGGATAGTGTAACGAATCATAGTTAAATAAATTTTTATGTTGGATACATGTGTGTGCATATGAACTATTAAACAGACTGTTTACACTAAGCCTATGCAAGTGTGTGTGTGCGCATACGCTTGCCCGTGAAGATACTGCGACATCAAATGTGTGTGAGATACTCTCTATGCATTTTGTGCAGAATGGTGTAGATCTCATGTGCGTATTACATCATGACGTAAACAGTGATCTCCGCCTAAGAACCCGGTCGTCGGGAGACAAAAAAAGCGGGTTCTTAAGCGGATGGGTTCTTAGGCAAACTGAAAAATTATGCAACCCATCTGACCATAGATTGTCTTCACAACTATAATTAGTTGATCGTTACCGTTAATTAAAGATTTATCTATGCGAGTAAGTACAGCTTTCTTCCCTGTATGTAATTAGATGTAGCAATTCCTGATCTTTTAAGCGCATAGTTACTTCAATACTGCTCAGTGCTTAAATGCCAATGTGATTTTCACATAATGGTATCCACGTTGATTGCTATGCCACCCCGTGGATAATCGCACGAGTGACTCAAGTGTTTACAGATCGACCGAAGGAGAAAAACAGCTGACCAGTCAGGAGGCTAAACTTACACCGCCAATCACAAGTGCTGTCCCACGTGACGTCAAACAAAGAAATGGTTACGAGTTAGTCAACTACGTGACCTGATTATGCAGTCATATATCAACCATCACTTCCACTCCTTTGTCTTCCTGTTCGCTCCACCTCCACCCCCTTTTTACTGCACATCTAGAGCTGTGCGTTTCCCTCAAGTGGATAGTATGATGTGGAATTACCCTATAAGTACTCGGGTGTCTTGGCCCGACACCGGGCTCTCAGACGGATTTTTTTATTTGGGAGCGCCCAGAGTGGGTTCTTAGAGGGGTAAATTATAGAGGAAAAATTCCGTTTCGCAGAAGAGGCGGGTTCTTAGGTGAACTGGGCTCTTAGGTGGAGGATTCTTAGGCGGAGACCACTGTAATAGTAAATGTGCTGTTGGCACCAGTTTTACAAGTGATTTCCATAACTCTACTGTCAAATTTCCTAAGCCAAATGTCAGCAAGAATCACAATGCTACATATGGGTGATAATAAAGTGACTGGAAATGTTTAACTTGGTTATCAAATTTCTTAGCAACTCACCTTACTGGTGCATGTAATCTAGTTTGACTTCTCTTCTTTTCTCAATACCAGTGTCTTGAAATAAATAATGTTATTTTGCAGCTCACGAGGCCTCAAAAAACCAGACCTGGTAAGTTTTATTACTGTCTGATTTCATGAATGGCTCAATGACATGATAATAACAACAAAAATTGAAAGTTTGAAATTTGGAAAAACTATTTCTATCATAAATGAATCAAACATAGAAACAGCAGTTCTAAATACATGTATTGCAATCACACATGTATAGCAAAAAAAGATAAAAAAGTATAAAAACATTAAACTACATATTGTGCATGCAGCTTTTATAAAAACTAGAAGAGAACCCACAGCCTCCGTGGGAGATTATTTAAATATAGCCCATGCGCCTTAATTAAAGTGTGTGCACCTCAATGTTGATATTTTAGTTGATTAGAGTCTAATTAAACTGAGTATTACTCAAAGAAAACATAGTTTTTGAACCACCATACTGTCAAACATAGCCTACTATTCGGATTAAGCAACCTCGCCAGTTAATTATTCAATTAATATCGCATTTATAAAATAACATACTAAATAATTAGCTTTTTTCAGATTAATGTACATTGAAACACAGATCCATATGAAATAGTGTTGTGTGTCAAATTTCATAAGGATTTATTCAGCATTTTCTTGCAATTTTATAATATAGAGATGTAGTTACGATTGTACTATGGCTAAATATTTTTACTCGTGTGTAGTCTGAGGCAATGAGAATCATCATAATTAAGCTCCAGATTCATGTCAACCACAGCAGAGCTTTATGTTCATGAGAGGGTTGACATGTACACAATAGATCTATATGTTTATATGTATGCATGTTCAAGTACATGTAAGTTCATTTAACAGATAAATGGGCAGGTAAGCATGTTTGTATTTTTTGAGATAAAGTGGATTGTGAAAAAATCAATACAATTAATGAGAAAATCTGTTTGCTCTAAAACATACATATCTACTTGTAATTCCATGATTAGATCTGCCAAATGCCAAGCTTCCATCCCTCAAGCGAGTTACAGCACACAAAGCACTGTTGGAGCCAGACAGATCTTTGGGTGAGATATATAAGTCAAGTTTTGTCCTCATTAACATAACCTTTCTTACAATTTAAAAAAAAAAGAGTAAAAACAAATGTCCAAAAAAAAAAAAAGAGCAAAGAAATATGGAATTTAATTATTTGTGAGACAAAGTGCAACAATTTCCACCTTTGTCAGCCAGAGCTTTGATTCATGTATATTTTCAGGAATCTTATAATGCATACATTTGTGGTAGTATCAGCATTTGGTAGAAATTATTGATGAAATAATGTTGTTTGTGTTTACTTTAATTTTTAACAATGGGATTTAAGCAAAACAATTCATTTTGAATCTTATCAACACTATCTAGGCAAAAGAAAAAAAAAAAAGAAGAAAACTCATTAAATAAGGAGGAAAACTGAGCTTATGCTAAGGCTACATTTACTCGTATGTACACACATTACTACATGTGTGTCCTTTGTTTGATCTAGAAATTGAAGATTTTCGAATGAAGTCATTTTAGTATTCCAAAGTAAAATTGGCCAAAGCTGGCACAGATAGTTTACTTCTTATGGCTGTGTTGTTTGCCATATTTATGCAACTGAGATTTCGTTCATTAACAATCTTGAAAAGATCAGTGCTGTAGAGGGTACCAATTTATGGCACTGCAATTTTCTTGATCTCAAAGTAGTGCATATAAAGATAATGTTAGTTTTTTTGATACAGGTGATTACGTTATGATTGATATACATCATTGATCAATCATAAAGAATGATACATTTTGGAAAAGCTCTAATAGTTTATAATTAACATCCTGATGATAACATTTTCTGCTTTGGCTGTTCCTGATTACACCCCGCTCACTGTGAAAGACTAACACCATTGCTGAATATTCTCCAAATGTTATTGCAAGCCATCGCCTTGTTATACCGCATTGTTTCAAAGTTACATTCTGCTTTATTAAATGACCCACCTGGAGAGATGTGGAACATGAGAAAGATTAGGGAGCACTTTCACTAATGTGATTCTGGCAAAGCTGTGCTCTGTGACGGGGGCATTACAAATATCTCTGCTGCTAATGCTTATCACAAGATTTGTGTCAGAATTTGCAGTAATAGCACCAAAAGGAATTTACTTTTGTAAAAAAAAAAAAAGATTTCATGCACTGTATTGTATTTTGGAGAGTCAAGTGGATAATATTAAAAAAAAAGATACAAAAAAAAGAAAAAAAGAAACAAACTAATTCAATGTACACAAGCAATATAGAAGATTTGTAATTTTTTTGTGAACTTACTGGAGTAAAGTTTAAAACGCCCAAGATTCCTGTGACTCTGTTTAGATGATAGCAACCGCTCTCTGATTGTTTTATATTTCAGAAAATATCTTTAAATGGAAAACTGTGTTACAACTTTGTTGTGTGATAGACAGACTGAATTCATGTAGGACATTGATGTTTTAATCATATATATATCTCTACCTCTCTTATCTATGATTAAATTTCTAATTTTAGTTGTCTTATTCCAAAGTGGTCAGTAAATCATTTATAAAGGTTTTTATGAACTTAATAAATAATTGACAATACATGACTGTTTCATGACTTTATGAAATAGTCAGAATGTCATAGGAAGTCTTAACTGCTCATTGACTTAGTGTACTTTCTTCTTACATAATTCCTTCAATGGATTTTTTCATAGATCCGGAAAAAGACCATATCCCTGCAAGGATGGACCCACACTCTCATGATCCAATCAGGGAGCATGTGCGAGGTGTGAAAGTGGATGATACCAGAATGACCATCCAGCACACAGGCTACTACTATGTATACATCAGTGCTCTGTACAAGGCCAACTCAAGTCACATTGGAAATGAACCACCTGGACAGGTATAACAATAACTGTTGTTA
>JBCAUA010046786.1:0-11761 GCA_038406235.1 Peronia verruculata
TAGATAGATAGATAGATAGATAGATAGATAGATAGATAGATAGATAGATAGATAGATAGATAGATAGATAGAAAAACACACACAAGCACTCAGACACACGTACATAGAGACAGACAGACAGACAATTTACCAGTTGAACAAAACTCTTAGTGCATTACCTTTGCACTCGACAGTTAACACCAACCCCTATAAAAGTTAAAATATTCTGAATGTGCATGAAATCAGGATCTCCACAAATCTTTTAAGCGGAAATCGGCGGTGTAAAATCGACATTAAATCAATAATGGTGCTGCGCTAAGCGCTATAAATACACAAGCCAAGTACATTTTTACCAGCTTTTAGATCGAGTTGTCATTGAAATTGCTGAGAGGTAACGCTCCGTATCGCTTGAGATGGCGAAACTGTTATGGTTTTTATTCCAAAGTAATAAAAGTGTTCGGGAAAAGTTTGGAAAAAAAATATATATATATAAATGAAAAGGAAAAAAAAAAAAAAAAGAGGGCGGTTTGAAAAAAGGATGGAGGAAAAGTGGAGGAAAACGGTGGAGGAGGGAGAAATGATAGAAAAAGAAGGAGAAAGAGAGGGGATGTGTGTGTGTGTGTTTGTTTGTGTGTGTTGGGAGGGGGGAGTGCAGTTTGCTAGAAGTAGATAGAGAGAAAACATGGGTGTGTCTTGTGTTTTTTTTTTTTTTTGGGGGGGGGGGGGAGGAGTTCATGCAGAAACTGCAACATGGACTGTTGACATAAAGTAAAAAATGCATCATCCTATAAACAAAGCTACAATGAGGCCAGGTTCAGCCCCTTCAAGGTGCTCTGATCAGTCTTCTGTGAAGTTTCCTTGCACAAAAAAAAAAAAAAAAGTCAAGCGTTTTCTTTCTATCTTCTTCTCCTTCTTCATGTACCACTGTCTGTGACAGACAAGGATCATTTGTTCAGCGGTCTTTAGTAACTCCACTATATTAACTTTCTCCCTTGTTGTCCCACGATTCAGATTTTCAATGAAAGTCATTCTAGGCCTATCGGTTTGCTCCTCACCTGTTCTGTCAAAAATGTTCTTCCCAAATATCTATACTGCCAATCTGCCATAGGCCTACATATTTTAGTTTTAGTGCCTCTCTTGAATTGTGCATCAAAGTGATGGGTGGCCGGCCACCTATACCTTCCATGGCATGCTGGCTGAGTCGGTGGACGGAAACTCATTTGGATGATGTTAAGTGCCGAACTGAAACCAATCATTATGTGCAGTGTGCATTGACCTATTTCATGAATGCGCAGGTAAAATACCATACATTTTTCTGTCTGTTCAACATGGCCCCTTCAGGATTTTGACTCCTGCACCAGCACATTATAATATCATGCGTGTGTATGTGTGTGTGTATCACTGTGCTCGACAGTTAGTTTCTCCACTCGTGACACCCTCCATTCCCACACCCTGCTCTCACCACACTCGCTACGATAACGCTACCCGTCTCCTTTGACAAAACCTTGGAATCTATTTCGGGAAGATCTCGATTTCATTTTGCAATCTCTCTTTTTAAGACACGCACGTAGCAAACTTTTTCAGAACGTGAAATAATGCAATATTTTGTCTTCAAATACTATTAAAAAGTTATATTCGAATTGGTGGGGATATAGTTTAACTATAGCGGAAAAAAAAAAAAAAAGTTGTTCTGTCAATGACCGTTAGATTATAACGCACGGACATTCCGTTCTGATCCGACTAAAGAACTAGGCCAAAGTACAAAGAACTTTGAGGTCATTTTGACAGGAATTAAAAACTGTCGTTGTTGTTTTTTGTAGACTATGGACTCCTTTGAATATCATACGTTCTTTGTCCTATCTATTAGAATGAACATAACCTGAAAAGGCAGTGTGATAACAGCTGAAATAATGGCCTGGGTAACATACGAAGGATAAAAAAAACTACAACTATACCATAACGCATATGATTGTCCATGACTGTAAAGGACATTTTGTGGCTATCAAACTTAGATGTGCATTCGCTTCTTCATAATTTGCTCAAAACGGCAGCATGCGTGCAAGACTTGGATATCTATGAAACTCACCCCCCCCCCCCCAAAAAAAAACTATCACTATCTAATTAATGTATATGTTTACAATTTATTACGGGAAAAGATGAATGCTGCTACGGCCTACAACAGGCCAAAATTCCCTGCTCTTTGAGACTAGAACAGTCTTTTCCATTACAGCAGCTAGATTGTGACCAAAAACAAAACAAACAAAAAATGATTCCCTTCTACCCCTCCCATTTCAGGCATAAATCAGTCTTTGGTTAGTAACGAAAAAAAAAAAAAGGCAAAGAAACAACTTGGTCAAGGACGTATTGAAAATATGCTCTTTTTGTTTGTTTGTTTGCTCTCTGTCTCTCTTTCTCTACCCACCCACCCATCCATCCATCCATCTACCCAGCTGTCCGTCCACCCACCCGTTCACTCCATCCAATCACCCATCTACTCGCTGACATCTACAGCCTTCCATACATCCATCCGTACGAGCGCGAGTCTGCCCGCTTCTCTCTCTCTCTCTCTCTCTCTCTCTCTATGTGTGTGTGTGTGTGTGTGTCTTGCACAAAATTTTGTTTCGCACTACAGTGCACATATCCTGTAACTAAAGAAAATCGACACTTATCTGGCTTCTGGAAACCTGACATAGAGGTTCCGCGATACCTGACATACATAGGCTATATATCTTTATTATCAGAGAGACAGAGCAGAGAGAGTGAGAGAGCAAGAGTTGGGCGGGTACAAGGGGGGAGATGGGAGAAAGAGGAGGGTTGGGGAATGAGAGGAGGAGAAGAGGGAAGGATTGAATGGGAGGAACAACTCCGGAGAGCTTCCAAAATGTCTATCATTTTGTCCGAATTGCTAAGCTTTATATTACGCACTACTGCTGTACCGTTATACACTTACGTCTTCTGCACTGACTTGTCCCTCAAATCTGAAGACTATTGCAAGAATCTTATCTCAACGTTCAAATCATGTCGATAAAACGTTCTACAATGTGTTTATCAGCCCCCGTCGAGTGTTGCGCAGATAAATCAGCATGATAAAAATTCTTTTCTGAAGCCCAGTGTGGCATGCAACTGAAACTTGCCATGGTACTCTGTGCTTGCTTCTCACTTTTCGTCAAATGTTGCCTAACTAAAAAAACACTACACTGTTCGGTAAAATCTTATTATTCATGTCCATATAGATCTAGTATCTCTTTATTGCGCGGCTGCATAATTTTTAAGAAACCATTGTATCAACGTCTGACTTCAAATAGATCTATGTGGTAAGGAAGGGCGGGAGAGGTGAGAGGCCGGGGGGGGGGTGGGGGGGGAAGAGAGTACATTGTTGGGATAGGGCTATCATTGCTTGCAGTAACCTGTTCACACAAACAACAATCATGGCGGTCAAGATGGTTGATCTCTTATGTTTATCTCATATGCTAACATAATTCTTAAACAAACAAGAAAGAAAAGAAAGGCATAGGGTGTTAACATGAATCTGGCACTTCACATTGCGGATCAGATTATCCTGTGCGGCGAATGCCTGACCGCGGTCAGCATAGACCTGAGTCCAACAGTGCAATCAATCGACCGCAAACCGACTGCAAGGCCAAGGGGAACCTCACTGCTAACATATACGTTCTCTTACAAAACACGTATTCATTTTATAAAGTAATGATACCTTAGCACATTCAAGAAACAACTTTCTGCAATGATATTAATGCCAACCGACTACACCCTTCAGTAGATAATATAGCCTTTTGTTTTTTACCCTCTTAGAAGACAAGTTGCAAAAATTAAAACCTTATTTCCTCCAAACATGGTTTTCTGCGGAATTCCGTTTTGTCAGAGTCAGTCGGCACAGTAAGGACGGCTGGCGGAGGAAAAATCAGGTCAACCATGGTTCTGTGCGTTCGCGCGAAAACACAACAATCACAGACTATGCTGGGCAGAGTAATCACATAGGCTAGGGAGGGATTCTAACCACATACTAGCCTACATGACGAGTCATCACTATTTCACTGCCTGGTTTTCGACTTTTTTGCCATCTCAACAACGGGTTATTTGAGCGTCCGCTCGTGAAATAAACGCATAGATCTAATATCGTCTAATACATTGTCAAGAAGACCTGAATCTCACGAGATGGAGTATAACTACATAATGAATCACAAGGCTACTGACTTCTTGATATATCTAGATCTAGTTCTAAATGTATTAGGATCTCTGTCTTTCTTGGATGCTGAAACCGCACTCTTTTGCCTTGTATTTTAAGTTTACAAAAATTTGTGAGGCCAATCACTAAGTCTCCCGCCCTCTGACTCCCATCCCCTCTCCCTCCCGGCCTCTCTCTCTCTCTCTCTATCTATCTCATTTTGGTAGGCTAATGACTGGGTCAGTTTTAGGGGGAAAATCCGTGTATCCCAATATATCTTTATTCATCTATTATTAGCTGTAAGGTAAGGATTAGAGCTTAGAATCACATTTCAGGATGTTTGACAGTTTGGCAGTCTATACTGGGTCTGCTGAAATCCCTCCCATTTCTTTAGTTCTTTGGTTTCTTGATGACAGTGTTCTTCTCAAGACGGAAGAGGACCTAGCATGACATTTATCCCTAACCTTCGTTACCTACTGCTAATGCTGAATAGGAAAAGCATCAACTGTCTGACAAGTTAAACCATGTTAGACAGACATTGCACTGTTATATTTTACAATAAACTACCATACATGTATATCCCATGCCCACCACTGATATTAAAAAGAAAAGTATACAAAGAAACAAATAAAATAAAAACTGAGCTGTCTTATCTTTAGTGGTAAAATGCCAGCCAGAACATAAACCTATTGCTTGTCAAGGGCGAGAACAAAAAGCTTCTATATATACATCCGTTATAGACATATACCAAGACCAGGGTGGTGAACATTCCTGCTTCTCTTGAGAAAATAAACTGATCAACTTCATGTTTCTACAGGAGATTCATTGATGCTTTGATCAGCGAATCTCAATATCCGATCACATTCTCTAACCTTTAATGATATCCTTCACAAAAAAAAATTAAAACAAGAAATAACATCAGTTCTCCATACTTATGGCTTCTTTCTCCGGCTTAATATACAGGAATTTTTTTCTTCTCTCTTCCCCCCCCCCTTCCCTCAGACTTCAGCCTTATCTACCCACAACTTTTCTTTTTCATTTCAGAATATTTGTACTTTTGTTATCTTTCACTTCAGAATACGGTACAAGGACGAAGTTTTTAAACTTTGCCCCAGTAAAATCAAGACTGAAGACTGGGCTCATAATTTCTTGAGCTTTGACCTGAACAAATACTGTGCTAGCCTACTTTTTTACAGCCCTGATAACATCATTTCAACCTGTTTTATCATCGTCCCACCAGGGGGCGTGTATGCGGAGTTATCAATTTCACTACTTACTTGATAAATACAGAGTGAATACATCACATAGCCGGATGGTGTGAGCCATATATATCTGATATTTGACCTCTAGAGGTTGAGTGCCATTCGAAAGGGAATTCAGGGTGTACTGCAGTTTAGTGAAAGACTATTTATCTAGATACCTTCTATGCTTAAAGATCTTCATGTTCAAAGTCATGTCTGTCATCTTGTGGATAATAAAATCCAAGTTTCTCAATTAAGCCTTCCCTGTTATATACAGCCTACTTTACTGGTTGGACGACAGACACAGTAAGCAGACCCTATGCTAGACCTTTCATCGGTAGTAACTTACATTCATCAACATAAAAAAAAAACAATCAATAATCACAAAGTAGAAACTGCTCCCCACCAATCATAATACCAAGATGGTTGATATTTTAAAACATTATTGCATAGCTAGAATCTATCTGTGAACCTCCTAAATAGTAATTTCTTTGCTGTGAATGATCAAAAAATGTGAAAAATTAACATTTTTTCCTACTGACTCCAAATTGTCTAAGAGTTTTGAAATTACGTTAGATACAGCACAATCATACTCGATATGTGGGCTTGTGAACGAGAAATCCCCTGCTGCTAAATGCAAAATCACAACAGATGTACATGGGCCACAGGTGAAGCAAAATTAACATCAGCTCATAATTAGACTGCTCTTTGTCATCGTTTATTGTCAGGCTATTAAATGACTGCCAGCTGGAGGTATTGGTACTATGAGCAGGGATGTCAATCTGTCTCCATGAGAAAGTAGGAAAAGTTCCTGCCATACTCTTTAGCAGCATATAAAACTGAAGTATGTTCATGGTAAATAATATGGATTTGGGACCAACAGAGAAATTACTGATAGCCAAAAAGTAGAAAATCCTACTAAAGAAGGAAATTTGACATCCCTGTAAGAGATATCTTAAACTGAGAAATGTATTTCAATATCTAGGTGGTAGACCCAGGTCTTAGCTCACAGGCACATGAAAAGGACAAGACTGGTGCAACCAATCAGGAGATGCCCATGTTCGACTCTGGATGTTACATAGTACCTCTCTTTCTCTCTGTGTACCGTCATATCAATGGTCTTTATCTAGTCATCACAAACACAGCCCATGCATGAAGATTGTAAGGAACGGTAAAATGAGTTAACTTCAGATGATTCTGGCAAACCAATGTTTACGAATCTTTGACAGCAAACAATCACACGCATTGTGTGTCTTGAATTTTTGCCGAACATGATGAACAAACTTATGGGGATCAAGTATGTAACTTTGTAATCCAAAACTGAAATCTCAAACATACAGTACATGAAAAATTAAAATGAAGCAACAGAAGTTGAGAGATGCTCATGAAACACTAAACATTTTACTTACCACTTTCTCTGGTAATTTGATCCCTTTCAGATATTTGATGTTTTCATGCTGGGTGTTGATGATGTCGGTCAGTTTCTGACCATTGACCTCTTCCTCAAACACCCACATTTTGACCTCAGGATCAAACAGGTCTGGTCTCTCCGCAGCATTGTTACCGACAATCTTTGCTATGGCTGAGCCCCTAAAGGATACAGATGAGAGATAGTAAAATAAAATAATTATTGTATAATACACAACAATAACTAATGGCGAACACACAGAAAGCGAAAAGTGAAACAGAAGTAAACATCATTTAAAAGTAGTAAAAGGAGGATAAACAACATTCAGGAATGGAGTGGGGAAAAATTTGCTGAGACCTAAACAGCAGCCTATGACTGTGAAAGTAGGATAGAGCAGACCGATGGACAACACGAGAAGTGCTTAAAGTCTCAAGACAGGGCTAAGGGGAGAAAATTATCATAATGTTATTTCAAGCAAAGAACTGGATGAAGAAAGATACAAGAGTTTAAAAGACAGGTGGCTAGGAAAAAAGATCGGATGCGCTTTTTTTTTTTTTTTTAAACTTTGAGAAAATATACAGACAATGGTAATAAACCTTTGATATACATATATTATTGTTTTCTGATGAACTTTTCATTGCTTCTCTTTTCTTTTTTTTTTTCTTAGCAGTATAATAGCGGTGAGCACAGAGTACTCACTTTTTGAATGCATGTTTACAGGTCTTTCTTTTTTTCTTGTTCTTCTTCCTTTATGTTCTCTCACCAACTTCTGTCTAAATCATCCAGAAAAAAAAAAATGGATCTAAATTATTAGATCTGCTAGGTCTAGATCTAGATCTAGATTCTAGATCTAGAGTATAGATCTGTCCTCTAACATCGCGACTTGCTACCAGTCTCTTGTCTTAGTGAAAAATTACACTGAAACTTCCGTTCTTTCCTCGATACCGGTACATGGATAGACTCTATATTATAACTATATAGATCTAGATTCTAGATCTACTTAGACATCAAGCTATTGAAATCTAGATCTAACTCTGGCTCAGGCTCAAGTATCAGTAACTAAATCTAGATCTATTCTAGATCTTGATCTAGATTCTATATCTACTCTAGTCTAGATCTAGGCCTAGACTCTAAAGACATCAAGTTTTATTTACAACTTACCAGTTACCGGAGCCAACGATGCAAACTTTAATTGGTGCCATGATTGTAGAAATTCAGTAGAATAAATGCTCCTTCGCTGTTGCCCTGTATATGGAATAGACCGAATGAATGAGCGCACCACGCCGTCCGTCGTGCTAACCCGAGACTAACCACTGGTACACTTGACGATAACAACCATGCACAGACACACACAAGACCTTTGCCCCATTATAGCCTACCCAGATTTTCTAAGCCACGGAGCCGAGGTCAACTTTCACTTCCGGTTGACCCTTTCAATGTTCACACACATAAAAATCCAACGACAAAAATACATGTATGTAATAATAAATTATTCAACAGCATGTTATCACATGTCTAAGTATAACAATCGACCAGGCCGATTTAGAATGATAATAGTTTACTATATTTCACTTAAATAATTGTAATTTGTTGTGATTGTGAAACAGTCTAAAATTAACGTTTGAACACAAAATCAAAATATGCTTGAAGCGGTATATTTGTATCACACAATTTTACAAATCTACTTCGAAAATATTATACAGGTGGTTCTTCTAGTACTCATATATATATAATTCATCTACAACCCAAACGAAATCCCATATGATCAGCAAACTGTTCAAATGTGTTCTCTCATTTGTTGTTACAAGCTTATTGTTTATTCGATACGCCTATGTTGTTGTTTTTGTTGTTGTTGTTGTTGTTGTTTTTCCCTCATAATTAGATATCCGCAGGATATGAAGAGTTCACACCAATTAGCACTTACAAAAAGAAGTAATAATAGGTCTATGTTATAGGCTATGCGGCACGCTGTGACAGTCTGGTTGAATAATGACTTAAATTATAAACCACTCACTTCGTCAAATGCTCACAACAATATTCACTGTCACAGCTAGTAGCATCTGTACTTTTATAAGCGCCCGCATAGGCAATATAGATCCATGTATGAATGGTAACAATAAAAATAGTCTCAAACCGGGCCCAGCTTGATAATATCCTTTGAACTTGAACTGATGAAAGGGTGTTCGTCACGGTTGACTACGCTCGCCTCCTACGTATAGTGTAGGTATTAACATCCGTGTCCTTATGACGACCCAGTTTACTGGTCATGCAACTGTAGTGCTTAGTCACATTGACAGTGGGCAAAAGGAACATAATTATTATACGGTTAGGACTCCTGTCATGCTGGATAATAATAAACGTGCTGAAACACGAGTTAGATTAAAATTGATCGTCATTGTTAATACTAATAATCTATTATTATTGTTCTTGTCACTTTTGTTGTTGTTGTTGTTGTTGTTGTTGTTGTTGTTGTTGTTGTTGTTGTTGTTGTTGTTGTTAACCTCATTTTATTGTTTCCTGCTAGTTATATTTATTTATTAACTAATTGTTAAGTGAGTCTTACAGCTAATCTTATCTTTAAAATGTTTGATCGGATCAACCCAAGAAGCTTGGATTCAAACGCCTGAACCACAGTGTGGAAACATCATGTCTTTAAAATGCTTGTTGTTGTTTTGTAAAATGTCATATTTGTAAGGGGGGGGGGGGTGGTCGCTGTGGCTCTGTGGCTCGGCGTCTGCTTAACGCAGGAAACAACTCACGTCATGAGGTTGTGGGTTCGACGCGGATCCTCCCACTGGGGGATGGAAGGATATAAAGATCAAAACCTGCATTTTTTAAGTGACTCAGCGGTCCCGTGGCTTCCTCCAAAAACAGGCCTGAGATGGTCTTTTCTCGGGAATGAAAGGCTTACACAAAAACAAAAATCCCAATTTGAGCTCTCTTGTTCCTATTTGTGAGGCAATCGTTTAATGATAGCTTGACTGCGTGTTAAGAAAGAAAGAAAGAAAGAAAGAAAGAAGTTACAAATATGTTGATAGACCACAAGGACATATCCTCGTGTTACCATAAAACCGACTATCTGCGCGTGTACAGCAAAGCTGTAATAATAGGGCTTATACAAGTAGGCACTGCTATGTTGTAATGGGACCTTTTTTTTTTTTTAAACATTTTTTCCACTCTAGCACTGTTAGAGGATACACGAGTAAGGAGTGTAGGGATTACCGGTGACGTGATTATAACGCTTTTGTTGTAGCCCTCAGGTGCACAAAACAAACACGCGCAGATGGAGATCCTTGTTTCATGTTGTATTCATGATTTGGCGTTGGTGTTGCTTTAGGAAGATCGCTGTGCCCAGCCCTGTTACTTCCTTATGCACATAAAAGAGGTATTGAACAAGCGGTGTAAAGAACTCAAGAAGAAGTAACAATCATTTTCATTTCATTATCATTTTTTTTTTTTTTCCAAGCGTTTCAATCCTAGAAAGAAGGATTATCTCGGCTTTCAGTGGCTACCTGTTCTTTTTATTGGATTTTTTGTAAGTAAAACTTTGGAATCATTTCTACGTCTTTTGCTTAAAAACATACATCGTGAAAATGTCCATTGAAAAAAAAAAAATATGTTACAAAGAAAACGCTTGCTTCTGATTATTACAATTTTGTACTTGGGTGATCAGTAGTTTTGAATGACATTGTGTAAAGAGATTTTTTTTTTTCCTGTTTACACAACGGTTTACACCGTTTGCTCAAAACCTCTTGAGTCTTGCTGGTTACAAGATCTCCCACTGACGATGGCAGCAATGTTGTTTTTACTTTGTTCCCTTATCTTTCTTCACAGTTTCATATTTAGTTAATTCCTAGACCTAACATGTACAATTTACACTCTTTAATTTAAGCCTTATGAGTGGTTTTCTACAGTTTATTAAACAAAATATAATAGCCTAGATTATGTACGGTTTATTTTGTTAATAGTATACATACAACAGTTTTACATAGCAACATAGAACATGAAATACAGTTGAAGAATACATGTATTACATGGACGGAATAGAGAAACCATCTTCTTGTTTCTGTTTTGTTTCGTTTGTTTGTTTGATTGTTTGTTTATTTGTTTGTTTTTGTTTTGTTTTTCAATCTTGTTCTTTTTCTGTTTTTAATATTGAAGAAGAACAACAATGCTGTACGTGAATACTAGTAGTTAAACCATGAAATAGTATCACGTTACGTTCTTCAACCTCCTTTCTGGAGGTTATCTTGACAGTTTCCCTTAAAAAAATAAAAAAGATTCTGGTCTTGCCAACCTATGTAAAAAAAAAAAAAAAGGAATAGTATCAACATTATTTCTTTCCTTTTAAATACATGGTGCCTGCGGAAAACAAGATCCCAAATTTATATATCTGATTATCCTCAGTAGCGCTAGAAATAGCAATTCAGAGACAGTAATTGGAATAGGTGGACAACATCAATGAATAGAATGTCAAAGGCGACACTGAAAACTAGGCCTTGGTACATGACCAACAGACTGCGGATGATGCTTTTCTTCCAAACTTTAGCTCTTATTTGTTTTTCTTAGGCCTTTCAATCCTAAAAAAGTAGGATTATCTTGGCTTTTAGAATCTGCCAATTTTTGCTGCTGAGAAATTTTGTGGGTAGAAATTTGGAATTTGGAAAATGTGACTGGACAGCAGCACTCAGCCTATTCTTCCATCGATTTTGAACTACCAAGGGTTCTTCTTTAACGTGCATAACGTACACACGGGACTTCCGAAATATATTCATCATTTTCCGAGAAGGCTAGATGTCGTGCTTCCCTACACAGAAGAACCCAGGGAACCGTTGAGTCACTGAAAAAAATGAGGATTTTCGATCTTCGTGTCCTTCCATCCCCTGATGCAGGACCCGCGAGTCGATCCCGGCCTGTTTCCTCCATAAGCAGAGGCCATACCACAGAGCC
>JBCAUA010046797.1:0-11761 GCA_038406235.1 Peronia verruculata
CTATTTACATTTTTATATGTTTACTTTGTTGCCCTGAAGAAGGACCAAGTTGGTCTGAAAATTTGGCTATCTTCAACATCAAGAAGAAGAAATTTATAAGTGTTATTTGCTTTTTAAAAAAAAAAATATCAAACTTGTTTTGTTAGTTGCCGGTTGGACAGTCTTTTTCTATTTTATAAAATGATGATAAAATGGTGATGACCGTGCTTGTGATGGTCATGGGCTTGCTGGTCGATTTTTCTTACGTTGTTGATGTTGTTTTGGCTAAATGCTTATGAAAGGATTCCATTAAACACAATAATAACAACAATAGTAATAATAAATGTCTCGCGGGCAGTCGACATGAAACGAAAGTCGCTGGGCTAGAACGGAGAAATAGGGCTTTGAATGTGATGAAGAGGGCCAGACGTCGATACTACTTTTTTAAAAATTATTATTGAAGAAATCGAAAGTGTATTCCTTTCTGAACAAGGCAGTATCGGTCTTACTCTTACCCTCCATTTATACATATTTCTTCATTCGAATCGGGGTTTTGTGAGGTAGGTATGTAGATTTATGCGTTCGACCGTTCATTTAAACTCGACTTTCTGGAAATTCCGGTCACTGCAGGGGGTCGGCCCTTGTCTTTTTAAACTGCAATATCTCTGGCTAGAATAAACTTAGTAAAGCTAGCTTCAGACTTTTTACACCACCTGAAAGGGTATAAATAGGCTTTCACATGATACCAAAAACCCCATATGGTAAAAAAAAAAAAAAATCGACACAATGGCTGCCCGTCATATGGGAGACTCAACACGATGAAATCAGGCGCTCGTCAAATTAAGCCCACAGGAGAAAGCTCGTATATTTCAACAGTGAATGAATTTTTAACGCCTTTTTTTTTTTATTCTTCACCAAACCCTTCTATATCAATATAAAAATGCATTTCAGAGTTCATTTTGCTGTAATAGATCGAGTAAAAGCCCGAAACTTGAAATGTAGTGGCATGGCCTTACAAGGGTTAATAAGGATTTGCAAAAATGATCGGCCATTTTCTAAGAAAGAATTTGGCTGCAGGAACAGGTTCACTCCTTACATCTTTAATTGCCGATATCTCAACTTCTGCCTAAGTTAGAATAATCATTTTTTAAACATAGTGAAAGGGAAATGAATAATCTTTACAATGAAACCAACAACTCTATATGCCTAAAATTTGACGAGAGCCTGATTTCATGGTGTAGCTTCTCATGTCATTGTTGCTATCGATCTGAGTGTTATTACTCTATAATTATGTGTGTGTCTGTATGTGTGAAGCAGATACCTACCAAGAAACCGTTCCCTCTGGGTGTGACGGCCTTGACCTATGTACGCTGCCTGTCAGCTGAGAACTTCTGTGTCTTGGTCGGCACAGGGGAGGGCAAGGTGGGCTACTACAGCATCAAGCTAACTCAGGGTAGTACTACTAAGGTATGTCATTGTTGTTGTTGTTGTTGTTGCTGCTGCTGTTGTTGTCGTTGTTGTAATGGTTGTAGTTGTCGTTGCTTGGAATAGTGACGGAGGTGTTATTGTTGTTGTTGTTGTTGTTGTTGCTGTTGCTGCTGGTGCTGCTGCTGTCGTTGTTGTTGTTGTTGTTGTTGTAATGGTGGTAGTTGTTGTCGTTGATTGAAATAGTGACAACGGTGTTATTGTTGTTGTTGTTGTTGTTCTTGCTGCTGGTGGTACTGCTGCTGCTGCTGTTGTTGTAATGGTGGTAGCTGTTGTCGTTGCTTGAAACAGTGACGAAGGTGTTATTATTATTGTTGTTGTTGTTGTTGTTGTTGTTGTTGTTGTTATGTTAGTATTTGTTGTTGTTGCTTGGAATGGTATGGAAGTAGTAGGAAAAGGGAGTAGCAAGGTGAGGTATTACAACATCAAGCTAATCCAGCCTAGTTTGTACCAGCAAGGTTGGTTGTTGTTGTTGTCGTTGTTGTTGTTGTTGTGGTGGTGGTGGTGGTAGTTGTTGTTGTCGTGCTTTGAACGGTGATGTAAGTGATGGGGAATGCGAGGGAGGGGGGGGGTTAAATGGACTACTACATCATCAAGTTGTCTCAGAATAGTACCACCAAACTAGGTTGTTGTTGTTGTTGTTGTTGTTGTTGTTGTTCTTATTGTTGTTGTTGTTGTCGTTGTTGCAGTTGAGGAAGAAGTTATTTTCGTTGATTGGGACGGTGTTATTGTTATTGTTGTTGTTGTTGCAATTGTGAGTTTGTTGTCGTTGCTTGGGATGGTGATAAATGTAGTTGGGGGGAGGGGCAAGATGAGCGATTACAGCCTTTAATTGATGAGGCAGGCTTTTACCATTGGGAGGTTGCTGCTGCAATAGTAGTGGTAGAAGTTGTTGTCGTTGTTTGAGATGGTGATGGAAGAAGGGAGGATGGAGGGGGGAGGGGAGGTAGGGATAACACAGCCTTTACTGGCACAGACACGATATCACTAAGTTTGTTATTACAATAGTTATGGAAGTCATAACATTGTAGACTTAGTTATGGCAGTCATAACATTGTAGACTGTGTGTTAAACATTAAGATTGGAAAAAGGTGAATTATCTCGCGTCCAGTCTAAATAAGACGTAAGTCGCTGGGCTAGAACTGAGAAATCGTTCTTTGAATGTGATGAGGGAGGTAAGAGATCGATTTTTTTTTTTTAAATTGCAGAAATCGAAAATACATTCATTTCTGAACAGGACAGTATCTGTCGTACCCTGGATTTATAAATATTTCTTCATTGAAATCGGGGGTTTTGTGAGGCAGGTATGTAAATTTACGCGTTCGACAGCTGCTTTAAAATCGATTTTCTCGGAATTTCGCTCATTGCTGGGGGTACCGCTTTGTCTCTCTAAATTGCAATATTTCTCGCTAGAATAAAGTTAGCTCAAAAGTTTTTTCACCACCTGAAAGGGTTTGAAATAAGCTTTCACTTGATATCAAAACCCGATATGGTGAAAAATCGTCACATGTCCCATTTTGACTGTCTGCAAGACATTTTGTCCTGATCACAAGGCTTGTTTTCTTGACATCCTGGCAGTGTCGGGAGATGCCAACTGCGCCGACTTCAGAGACGTTCGAGAAGCCCAGCTCTCGAGTCGCTATCTGAAGGACCTAATTGACAAAACGGGTCCACAGACCATCCTCAGCTTTTTACGCTAGGTTGACCTGTACAATAAATTGTCACATCTCGTCATGATAAATTCATGGCAAGCATACGACGATCCCCACGGGGGCCGCAAAACTGCTTATATCGATCTTTTAATTTTGTTATACATTTTATGATAGCGCAAATTTGTATACACATTTTGATATCCTTTTATAACTAATAAACGCGTTGTCTGTTATTGCCGTGTAAATGTACCCACTGTGTTAGCACAATATGGCCGTGATCGTGCTGATGTGCCCCTAAACCCCAACACAAACAAACAAACAAACAAACATGGATCTGGGATCAGAACAGGGGCGGGTAAGGGCGGGGGAGTTGGGGGGGGGGGGAGTGGAGGGGTTGGACTGGAGCATTCCATCATCCAGCTGGATCAGAAATGTACCACTAAGGTAGGTTGTTGTTTTTGTTGTTGTTGTTGCTGCTGTTGTTGTAATGGTGGTAGATGTCGCTCGGGATGATGGACAGCGGTAGTAAGTGTGGGGAAGACTGACATAGGCCAAAAATACAGACTCAGTGTTGCCCCTTTGCCCACAGCCGAGCGGTAAGATGTGTCTGATGGAAGATACCAAACTGTGGTCGGATCCCAGGGAGACGTCAGCTGTCACTTCTATATGTAGGTATTGAGATCTGGTCGTGACGTGTCGTGTTGTATCGGCATTGTGTAGTGGTGTGTTGTGTTCTGAGGTGATATGTTATAATTTCTTTTGAGCAGCATTTTCACATATAAGGAATGAAAAAGAGAGGATTCTCTTGTGAAAGCACTTTTACTGCTGGGTTTTATCGCTATGTAGTAACACACAAATTTTCGGTGTTCGACGCCCTCATCAGGTTCTTGGCTGATATTTGTGGAGAAATTTCCAGCTTATATGTGTAGGGCCGGGAGTGGGAGGAACGTGGTGGTGTGAGGAGATATCGCTGCCAGTGCGTGCGGGTGAAGGTACGAAATACTCCCGGAGGCATGGCTTTTTTTTTTTTTCTTTTTGTTTTTGTTTTTTTTTTTTTTTAAACTCTGCTTCTTGTAACTCCTTTTTCCTCACCCCCCCCCCCCCCCGGTCCTCGTCACCCCCTTCCCGATTTCTTCTGCTATCTCCTTTTCTGTTCTCTTTTTAAAAGTCTTCCCCCCTTTATTTCTTTGGTGGCTTTGGTCGCAGTTATTTCTAGCTGCACTACTAAGGTGCACCGCACTGCAGTGGGGAAAAGCTGTGCTTGTGTGTACTAGTAGAAAATATGACTGGCAACGTTCAACTACTCCACGACCAGCGGCTGGTGAATGTGCGAGTGTAGATAGAGGCCAGTGAGGCCCTATTGTACAACAAAGTAACTTCTTGATCTACTTGCCGATTTGCTGGATATTTCTTTCAAGTAAATATTAACCCTATTTTGAATCGTCTATACATTTTTCTTTCCTCTTATCATACCATCATCTTTATATCACGTTATTTTTTTTTAAATTTTATTTTCATTTCCATACAGCACACAATCATAACATTTTTTTTTTCATTTTTATTATTATCTTTTTTATCATCTCTGTTTTTTGTAGATGTTGTCTGTCATTTTTAGCCTGTAGTATTTTAAACGTGTGTGTCCGATGATATCTTTTTTTTTTTTCTTTCATGTCGTGTGGAATTTCGGATTAATCTTTCTTTTTTGTTGTTATTGTTAACAACCCTCGATTGTCGTTCGGACAGTGATGGATTTCTGGTTTTCACGTCGTCTGCTAGACAGACGACAGACTGTGGCACTTTGATTGTGATTTAGGTTACTGTACTTGGGAGATTTAGACCTACTTACGTTCTCACTGGTACGTACTTATTACAAAACTTAACGGTAGGTCCAGATCTAGATCTAGATCTAGATCTAATCTACTCGGAGTGTATGCTTTTTATAGATGTCTTAAATCGGCTCATACACTTTCATACAGTCGTAATACATGTATTATGGTGTCGGCAACTCGATTGCGATCAAACAAAGGCGTAAAAAAGGAGGGGGATTTCTTGGTCTTCCAATAAATATGCTTGACATAGATCTAGTAGGCCTATTGTTTTCGTGCACTACTCGTGTTTATCTAGTTCAAGTATAGTTTAACGTGACGTTAAGTAATTTGAAGATGTTACCCTAGTATTCTTTTATAATCACGCATTTTTGAACGTTGAGAAATACTTGAATATTTGTATTATTTGTACGGGATCGCGTTAATCGGAAAAATGTAAAACGAAAGGATGTCGAGGGGAAAAACGAAAAGAGAAAAGAAATCACCGACCTGCATAGCTATTGCTCGCTAGCTGCAAAAGGGTTATAATTAAACCGGCGTTTTTAAATATGTTAAACGAGTGATTAGCTCCAGGAATCAAGTCGGCGAAAGCCAATGTAACTATACAAATCGCCATGAGTGTAGGGAGGAACAAGGAGAAAGGGATGTGTCTTGTTTCGGCATTATTAGGTCTTAGAAATTAACAAACTAAAATGGCGTTTTTATAGTTTTTAAACGTATTTCCTTAACGATTAACCCCAGGAATGAAAATAGGGAGTCTGGTAATTTTTAGAAATTAGTTGAATGTTAGGTCTAGGGGTGGATCTATAGGCAGTGATCCGTTTAGTTAATTAGGAGAAATAATTTTTTACTTATTTTTTTTAAGCATGTTCGTTAAGTATTTCCGTGTGAAAAAGGCCAGAGAGGAAGTTACTACAGTATTTTTGTTTAGTCATAATGGGATAGCTGAATCACGATTCTATAACATAGTATTTCGCTTGTAAGTTTTCAAACGAAAAATGAAATCGATTTAACGGAGATTTAAAAGAAAAGAAAAAAAAAAGTTAAATGCAGTGAATAATTAATTTGCGTTTCCTAACAATTGAATATTGGGATAGCCTTATATACCATCTATGTGATAATTTATTACTATTTGTTACCAATAATGGTAATGGTCCTTAGTTTTCTTCGACAAAAACAAACAAACAAACAAAGACAAAGAAAATAAAAGACTATTCAAGAAATCAATTTTATTACAATTAATCCTTTCATTCGGTTAATAAAATTGTGTTTTACATACATTCAACCACTCTTCAACTGCAAGGATGTTATCGCTGAGGATTAATACGAGCCAATAGCCAGGATAGGCTACCTTATATTCTCTACCGGGTGAATTCTCAGCTGTTTCTATAAATCCGTCATTCATAAAAAATACCGTTTTCAAAAGATGCTCAGGTATTCCCAGACTCCGGAAATATTACAGCTGATCTGTTAGGATTCTTGCCTTATGGGTGTCTCAGTGTTGAGAATAATTCAATATTTGCAAACTTTGTGTAAATATCGGGTGTTATGTAATAATTTTATAGAAAATAAAAACAGAAAGAAATTTATTTCTTTTTCTTTCAGATTTGAACTTAGATTAAGGCTGTTAATACCACTACTGAAAATTGTGTGTTAATTTTATTTAGCGTATAATCTCAGATTTCACAACTAGGACTTTACAAAGTTTCAAATTACTATTAAAAACAAGGAACAAAATTTAACACAAAATTAAAGGAAGTTACCGGGGTTAAGGATCAACATAACTGTTACAGATGTTAACATTTTTAAAGTAGGGAATTATCGTGTTGGTGTAAAGAAAACATCACAATGTATTATGGGTTAAAAGTTAGTTTTGTTTAATTTTTGTTTTATTTTGTTTTTACTTTACTTGTTTTAGTTTTGTATTTTTATACATTAAAGAACACAAAAAGTTAGTGCTTAAAATTTGTTTGAAAATATACACACACAATAACCCACCAAAAAAAAACAACATAATAATAATAATAATAATAATAATGATGATAATGATGATAACAATAATAATAATAACGCTGTAGCAGAATGGTCCAGTCAGCCACTGGTGATGCAATGGTTTCTTATTAACCCCAGCTGTAGTATTGTGTCGCCGTAATGATAGATAAGAAGATAATCTGAACAATGTGTCAGCCATGCTTTGGTGAGGGAATTAATTTCAAAAACTAGGTTGATTAACCACCGACTAGTGTTTTTTTTTTTTTTTCTTTACTGTAAAAAAATAAAAATAAAAATAAAAAAGTACAAAACATTAGAAAAAAAAAATTACGACGTTTGTTAAAATACCGCATTTGCTCAATTTTCGACGCTGGATTACCGCCAGTTACTAAGGAGAAAAAGAAAAAAGAAAAAAAGAAAAAGCCTTTTGAAATCTGTGCGAATAATTTATGACCCATAAAGTCCATGAAGTTTATCATAAAAAAATTTAGTTTTATCTTTATTATTATTATTATTATTATTTGGGTTCTATTTTCTATGTTCATTTTGATTTATTAAGATAGCAGCGTTCTGATGAATTCTTTACATGGAACAAGAATTTTTAATCTTTTTAATCCTTTCTTTTTTGGGGCGCAATTGTAACCGATAGGCGTAGGGATGTATGTGATAATTTTGTTATTATTATTGTTTGTTTGTTTGTTTGTTTTAAATTTCAAATTCCAAAATCGAAATATTTTTTACTAAATTAATAAAATTGTAGCATTAAAATATGGTTAGGCAGAAAAAAAAAGACAGTTCTCGATATTATGAACTATGTTCATGAGGCCACTAGTGCTCACACTGATGTTATATTGTAACAGTATTGAAACACCTAATACAGTAATAATTATGTGCAGTTTTACCCTGACACTTCCTTGGTATGGATCAAAAACATATAAAGAAACAACCACACAAAAAAAATGAATAATTTTTTTTTTTTTTGTCTTTTTTTTTTTTTATTTGTTTGTTTGTTTGTTTTTTTGGCCGTTAATAAACAAATAAATTCCTGGTGATTTCATATAAATGTAAACAAATTCCTTAGAATATAAGCAAACAATTGATATAATCTTTTATTTATTTATTTATTTATTTTTTTAATGTACACAAAATTCTCAGCGTATACAAATTAGTATGTGTGGGCTACCAGTTCTCGGAATGTCTGTTTATAAGAAAAATAAAAAATCTGGTCTTATGAAATGAAAGCCAAATAAAAAACAAACAAAACAAAACAAAAAAGATCAAAAAGAAAATAATAATAATAATAAATAAATAAATAAATAAATAAAAAATTTAAGAATGACGGGGGAGAAGTAAGAATGTGGCTGCTTTTAATGTCTCAGATAAAAACCAACCAACCAACCAACCAAACAAACAAACAAACAAACAAACATAAAAAAGACATAGCTATTGTTTTGTGGAAGAATTTTTTGCTTTTAATGCGCACATTCTGTCTTGTCTGGTGATTCATTTTGTTTCAGCCCGTGCCGGTAATTACTTGGCAGGTTTTAATTCCTTTGAAGGGTTATGCATATGTTTGCTTGTGTGTTCGGAAATTCCTTCCTTTTCCGTCGGAGAAAGTTGAAAGCTGTTGAGGAAGAAGAGACGCCACGTAAAAATATGACGCCAAAATAGTGCATTCTGTAGCATTCTAGCAAATCTTCATTTTCTGACTTTTTTTTATTTCTTCCTTTCCTCCATCTTTCCTTCCTTCCCCCCTCCGTCTTTTTTTTTCTCTCTGACTTTCTCTCATTCGTTTTCGCTTTGTCTTGAGTGTCTGTGACGCTGTTATTAACATATGAATGTAAAATTCTGTGCGCGTGTGTGTGCGTGTGTGTGTGTGTGTGTGTTTCTGTGTGTGTGTGGAGGGGAAGGAGAGTAAGGTGGGAGGCGAGAGGGGGTAAAAGATTAAAGAAAACTGGGTGAGGTAAAAAAAAAAAATGTGTAAAAAATAATAATAATAATAATAATAAATGAATAAATAAATAGCAAAAAGATAAGAGAAAATTGGATCAGGTTAAAAGAAAAGTTTAAAAAAAAAGAAAGACATAAATAAATAAAAATACATAACTAAAAAACATTGTCTTTTTACAATAGTTGATTTTCGGCTGAGCAAACACTTAGAAATAGACAGCGGAGTGTTTGTACCCCCTGCTAAAAATAGAACACTCACTGCTGTTTATTACCGCTCCACCACGAGTTCACAGAACACTTTTATCACCGGTCTCCGGCATTGTTTAAAATGTGATTTTTTTTATGTCAGTGGCAGTGAACAGTTTCGATTGTTTGTACTCCCCTCCCCCCTCCTCCCCTGCTAGAATTAGATGGGGATTTCCAGCCTTTCACTTGGTCGGAACAAAATCAATTTTAATACAGCTAGATGAAGTGGTTATTTTGAAAAAGAACAAAAAAAAAAAAAAAGAAAGAAAGAAAGAAGGAAAAGAAAAGAAAAAAAAAAAAAGAAAAGAAAGAAAGAGAAGAAAAAGCCACCTAGCTGTCCTTAGCCGCCTGAAAGAAGTAGAGAGACTGTGAGAAGTTAATAGAACGAGTTTCACTGAGACCCAGCAAATACAATAATTTTTCACAACAAGAAATAGAAGAACAGTACCAGCAACAACCACTCGTGAGCTCAGTTTCAGTTCTCTGTTGCCTTATCTCCATCTTTTCACAGTTCTGAGAAAATTGATGTTTTATGTATAGCAAACTGTTTTTGCACATAGGAGATGGGACAAAATGATTTTCAAAATCTACCTGTTTGGGCAAATGATCGGTGAAATAATTACATTATATGATAGATTTACTATCCCTCTTTCATGTGGACATATATCTCCAAATAGGAGAAAATGATTTTCAAAATTCTCCCCGTTTGGGTAAGTGATCGATAAAATAATTACACTATATGGTGGATTTGCTATCCTTCTTTCATATGACATATATATCTTCAAATAGGAGAAAATAATTTTCAAAATCTACCTGTTTGAGCAAGGGATCGGTGAAATAATTACACAGTATTGTAGATTTACTACCGTATCCCTCTTTCATATGACATAATTTTTATATCTCCAAACAGCCTTAAAAAAAAAATGGAGATAGAACAACAAAGAAGTGAACTGGCAAACTGTTGTAGCAACACTGTAAATTCCAAGTGACTGAGAAAGCATCAATCCATTTGCGATTTAAGAGACAAAACTGTATGTGTGTATATGTGTGTGTGTGTGTGTGCGTGTGCGCGTGTGTGTATGTCTATGTATCTGTATGTGGTAATTGATTGCCTTTTGACCAGGGAGAAGTTAAAAAAAAAAAAATAGAAAGAAAAACAAAGTACCCCCCCCCCCTCCACCCATAAAGAAGAGATTAAAAAACCTCTTGTAGTTGAAAACGTGTTGTGTCACACTGAGTAAACTAGTGAGATGAAAAAATGATAGACTGAACTGTTACAAAATTCTGTGCTTAAACATTACGACTTTTTTTTTTTTTTCTCACTGTTCTTGTTTGTTTCCCTCTCTTTTTTTGTGTTGTCTGTATTTCTTTCTTCTTTTCTGTTTTAGATTTTCCTGGTTTTGTCTTTCTTCCTTTTCTTTCCTTTGTTGTTGTTGTTGTTGTTGCTGTTATTATGTGTAATCTGTCCTCTTTTTTTTAACATATGTCATATTCTGACATTTCCTACATATCTTTATGTTTGATCTCTCCTGTATTTCTTTTGTATCTTCATCTTCTTCTTCATCATCACCATCATCATCATTTTAAAGAAGTGTCTTTTTTTTTTAAGAACACACACACACAAACACACACACACACCGTCGACCGGTATTGGGATATACCATCATCATCATCACCACCACCATCATCATTTTATGAAATAGAAAAACACTGTCCAACTATTTAAAAAAGCAAATAGCACATATAAATAACTTCTTCTTGATGTTGAAAGCGAAAGCCCCTTAATCATCTTCATCATCATCATCATCATCATCATCATCATCATCATCTTCATCATTGTCAACATCATCATCATCATCATCATCTTCTTCTTCTTCTACATTCTTTTCCTTCTTCTTCTTTCTTTTTCTTCTCCTTCTTTTCTTTTCTTCTTTTTCTTCTTTTCTTTTCTTCTTGTCCTTGTTCTTGCCCTTCTTCCGCTTCTTCTGGTTATTCTTCTTTTTCTTCTTCCTCTTCTTCTTTTTTTTCTTCTTCTTCTCATTCTTCTTCCTTCTCTTATTCTTTCCATGCCAGACTGTGTCGTTATGAGTTCTGTCACCATTTCTGTCCTGTCCATGTGCACCCGGAGTTCAAAGTCAATTGTTCATTTTTTCAAAGCGGCGACATTCTCTCCCTCTCTCTATCCCTCCCTCTTTCTCTCTCTTTCTCTCTCTCTCTGTGTTCTTCTTCTTTTTCTTTTTATTCAATCGTTTGGAAAACTTTATTACGATTGTATCAATTTTAAAGTCATCTAACCCCCCCCCCCCCAACTCAATATATAGGTCGATGTTAAATTTTGTTTGTACATTATCTTTATCGCAACGGCTTGAGGTATCTTATCTTCTATATCGACACTGACAGATTTTTTTTTCCTACTTGTTTTGTTTATAAAGATAAAGATTGATAACATTGTTGTGTCCGGCATCTGGTCCTGTTACGAGTGTAATCTGACCTTTGTGACTACTGACGGGCTTAAAGTGGACCAGTTAATGATTTTGTTTTTAAAGAAAATTTAATGGATGGATGGATGGATAGATAGATAGATAGATAGATAGATAGATAGATAGATAGATAGATAGATAGATAGATAGA
>JBCAUA010046808.1:0-11760 GCA_038406235.1 Peronia verruculata
GGAACGGGATTTCGCGAGATTTAGGCAGAGTAGCTAAAAATAGGGCGCGGACTTCGCAGCACTGCATATAGATCTAGTCAACATCAAGATATCCAGATCTAGATCTAGTAATCTAGAGTCTAATAGACAATATTTATATCAAATTAGTAATGATGGGCTAAATCTAGGTCTATTCTTTTTGCTATGAATATTTCCTCCCTTAGAGCTAAGGAAATATCACATACAAAATGGCCAGAATCACCAGTGGACTATAATGCAATTTCATCTCTGTGGAGATTAAAACCTGTTTAATACTTTCTTGAGATGTACAATATAAGTCAGAATATGACTGGGGTTAGATGCGCTGTTGACTTACAGTGTTCAACACTGTAAAGCCATGATGTCAAAGCCGCATCTGACCCTAGCAATATTCAAATGTACGTACTTTGTCAAGAAAGCAGTGTGAAGGGGTTAATGTTAATGAGACATATATAGCCTAGAACTAGATCTATATAGAGTAGAGATCTATATGACGCATCTATAACACTATAGCTGTGAGCACCACTCAGTTTACTCTGAAAGGCCGGTTCTTTTGACCGGTAATTAAAAGGGTTTGATTCTCTGTGAAAATGGCACTGGTTTGAATCCTACTGGGGGATGAGATATAGTCTACCTTTTTTTCTTTCCTTCTGTGAGGCGATAGTGCCCTGGCTTCTTGGGTAAAAATGCCTGGAGTCTAACCTCTTCGAATTATGGTGAAATAATATGGGGATCTTGCAGTTAATCAATGGATGAAGAGTGAGGGGAGACACTGCTGTCAAAGCAAAATTTCCAAATTTGCGCTGTAAAAAAATCCTCCTTACCAAACTGGTTAAACACTTAAAAGTGAGATAATTTTGCCTTTCTGTAACTGAAAGGCTGCAAACATTGTTACTAAAAAAAAAAAAAAGTAAATCAATAGTCCTGGGAATTGTTCCTGTAACTCCTTCCCAGATTGGACCCAAAATGTTCGTCACATAAAGTATACAGAGAAATTAAACATAATTACTATTTAAGTAGCCTAGATAACATAAGACACCCAGAGCTATGCAAGATCAGCCTGCAAGTTGATATAGATCATAAAGTTTTATCATTTCAGTTTTTAATTTGAAAGGATCAGGGGGTCTCAGATAATGCTTGGAGTTTCTCCCGCCAGAAAATTGTTAATATGGCATCACTCTCATTATAATCGGTCATTTACATAATATGTACTGATTTATTGATGAAGTTGAAAAGGTCATAGTGATTGTGATAGAAAAAGGTAACCAGACCATGCAAAAGAAATCATCTACTTCATTTTCTACATTTTATTCCTTATTTTTTTTTTTTCAAATTTCTTTGGAGTTGAGCAATTTGTTTGATTTCCAGATGAAACCAGACAACAGACCACCCGAGTCATCTAACATGGGAACATTTAAAGTTGTCAGAGAACAACCCTACATTTTTCTAAAAATAAAATTGTAAGTACTGCTATCATTCTCTTCACCCATTAGAATTTTGTAGAGAATGTTATTTTTACATTCTTAGGTCTGTGTTTTGTTTTAATAAAGAATTCCCAGATTAATTTTTCATATTGTTAGGTCCATGTTAATTCTAATTAATTAATAGAAGTGATAACAATGTTAGTAATAAAATACATGGAGATTGTTATTCACATAATTGCCATCTTAATAGACCAGATGAATATTGAAATTTCTTTTATCATTGATTCTTATTTTAATGCAGAGATATTGAAGATGAAGATGTGGATGCGCTATCAGTGGTTCAGTACAAATTTCTGATTATGCAAGCATTGAAAGAAACTATTGGACAGGTGAGTGTGTGAATATTTCATGTTTGATTTTTCAACACTGAACATGGAAGCCTCATGCCATTCAGTATTTTTTCAGTAACTGCTTCATATTTCTTTTGTGATGGAAAAGTCCTATCTATAATGCATAGCCAGCTAATATTTATACTGTTGCATGGCTTTTTTGCATTTTCTGGCTGTTACCAATCTTTTTTAGAAAACATTGCATAAATGTTTCTAGTGCAAGTGAAGGTTATGAAATGCTTCAAACCAAAAAGTGTTTAAGACTGAAACTTGAGACCCTTATCTGATAAGGGAGATACCGTATCAGGGCCAAAATAACCACCCGCAGGAGGTTGAAAGGTGGAGTCAGAATGTACCATGAAAGAGAAAGTTGAAAGTATGTTGTGTTGTTTGGTAAATTTAAATAAATTTACCTTGTACTTGCAAGCGTATGGGTATGCCTGTCCACCCATTTTTGAAGGTTTTGAACCCTTTTTAGTGTTTTTGTTGTGCATATTGCAGTATACAAAAAAGAAAATACCAGTTCTTTGTATGATTAATCTTTTCAAGAATTTCTTCACCATATACATGTATGTATTCTGTTTGAAGGTAGGTGCCTCTACACCCATAGATCTCTTGAAGCTTCATGGCAATGGAATATCATTACTAAGAATACCCAGCAGGTAAGGCAATAATTTTATTTTTGCATTCTTTTCATAAGTAAATGATAAAATGTAAAGCCATGTTTTTTTTTACCCTTCATGTTATGTCAAATGTTGCATGGTTTTTAAAAACATTCTACATGGATTTTCTCTTCAAGTCCCCACTCAGTCCTTGTTTTGACGTGATAAAAATCTTTGTTTTCCAATCCCTTTCTTTAAACAATGGTTAGGAGTACTTTATATATCAGCTTTTGGTTCACATTAATGAGTCTTTTTCATTCCTGCAGTTGCTTTTCTGTTAAAAATATTTCAAAAAATTACATTTATTCAGGTGAAAAGTTTTAACAGATATAAAAAGAAATGAATGATTAAACTGCGTGAAGAAATTGTCATTCTGCGGATAGACAATTCTGATTCTGATATGGATAATTAAAAAATAATTTGGTACCTTTGTCAGAAATGCTGAAAAAGTTTGGGCTGCATTGACCCTTTATGGAAAGACTCCTTCACAGAAGCGATGTGCCATTCGTGTCTTGCAGGTAGGGACATTTTGGTTTTATTTGCCTTTCTTTTTGCCTTAGTGTACTTTTTGCTTGAAGACATATGATAAAAGAAACATCCAACTACTGTTAAATTTCATAGTTATGTTTTATCTGTGCGATTTGTTCTTGGACTGCCTTGACCTTTGCAAGGCAATGTAACTTTTCATGCTTAGGTGGCACTCTTTTAAATGATGGCAGGTCAGTAAGAGCAAAAAAGGAAAGTGAAATGGTCAGCACAAAACAAAAAAATACAATGTATTATGTTAGGAAATTTTAACCGTGGAAAATTACAAATTGAAATACATTACCAGTTTACTTAAAATAATTTGGGAGTTTTATCATATTTTTTGAGGTTATGTCAATCTAGATTGTACATGAACATGAGGCCCATTTGTTTTTTTGTTTTGGTTATAATTTATTGATGATTACTTTACTGGATAGAGCAAGATTTGAAGAAGTCGCTTTTCTGTCCATATTTTTCCAGGCATCCTCAACGCTTATGGGTCTGGCATTTGATTCCCGTAATCTGAGGTGACAAAGAAATGGACGTTATTTCTGAAGCTAGCCTTGAATATGTACAGTGCATTTCAGCATACATCTGAACCAGTCAGTGCCTGACACTCTCTAGATTGCATTATGGAATGCATAGTAAGCCTGAGGAAGTTGAATTCAAAGTCTTCCTTTTTTCTTCCATATTTTAGACTGGATTAATGGTTGGTTTATTAATATTTTGTAATAAAGAGAAAGGAATCACTCGGAACCTCGCTGAAGGAGGCATGATCCGTCTTTTAACAAATGTTGAACTTGTACATATGTTGATATTTTATGTTGTTTTTTTTCTTTTTTTTTTTTTTTTTGTGATTGGGCACAAGTATTTCCCTTCAGTAAGTTTCATGTTTATGGTGAGCATGGGACTCAGAAATTTTATTGATGTCAGTTGGAATAACATTGTTATTACAATGTATAGTCTTTTTGATTAATTAGCAAAGTGCCTTTACGGGGAAAGGCATGCTTTGCAGCATTATGCAGAGTTCAGAAATGTTTTTGTGGTGATGATGGCCTAGAGATTGGTAATTGGGGTCGGAATGTAGAGTCCTAGGCTTGAACTCTGACTGGTCCTAGCATTTTGCTCTTAGGAAAGACATTACATACACTTCCTGACCCGATTCAGGTTGAAATGGGCACCCGACTTGTATTATAAAGAGTGAATGATATTGTTAGATTCGTAAAGGTTTAGAGCACCTAATGCCTTGTTTCCCAGTAAGTTGACCGTGTGCTTGAGTGTCATCTTTGGGTCTCTCGGGATGGTAATTGACTGACACACTTAGAACTTGTGCGCTATACAGAGAGAGGTGCTATAAAAAGGCTGTCTGTTAATATAATTACATGTATTTTTAAATGTATGAAATTTTAGCATCGTGATTCCCTTTTCAGTGTCCCAACTTATGACCACCATAGGACTTTTTCAGTAGTTTTACTTCATAAGGAGAAAGAAAATTTGATTAGGCGTTGTACTAAAAAAATGATCTGAGAGGTATAATGAAGCCTCCAGTGTGATTGAGATACATGTACATGTAGTTAATTGTTGTCAGAAAGCATGAAATCTCACAGAACATGATTACCATTGAGTAATTGGGATGTGACTGATTTTGTTACCATACTGTTATGGGCTTGGCAGATCAGTAGAAAACAGAAGACAGCACCGAAGAGCCATGAGTTATTGTTGGTATGAAAAGTGAAAAAATTATCAATGTTTGAACTCTTAATGTATCATGCATTCAATCTTTCATCTCCAGCCATCTAAATCCAAACTTTTATTCATCAGAGGCTCAATTTTTTTTTCCAGGGCTCATAAAGGCTTGCTTTTTTCTTAATTATAAACTTTATTTCATTTTGATATGCATAATAATATATATAAAAGTGTATTGTTGAAGAATATGGACTATAATAAATAGTGAATACAAACATCCAAGCATACTGTGATATTTCAAGTGTGTATGTTCAAACATAACATCTTTTCATTCATGATGCTAATGTCAAAAACACATACTTTTTGAACACAAATCTGTTCAAGTATTATGCATTAACGCATAATTTCAACCATTCTTTTCTTATAAGCAGGTGGTCCTGTGCGTTAAATCCACTTCTCATCACAAGGAAGGGGTAACTAATTCTACTGTAGTTATTACTGATAAATCATAGCCATAGTTCCTGACTGTTGAGAGTGATGGAGAAAATGTCACTGTCCTAGGCTGTGGATAGTAAGCTTCCATTTCTATCCACTCTTTGGACACATCATTTGTCGATAAGTATCCCCTTGAAGATGTGCCTGAATAGTTTTCACCTCAGTACATCACTTTCTACTTGCTCAATTCATAGACTGTTAATTCTATGCTTCCATGCATGACATGCACAATACAACACACATTATAACCTACATGTACATCCAGCCATCATGTTGGTGATCTAAGGTCTAACTCTCACTTTGATCACCACTCCATACTTGCTTGCACAAAAAAAAACACATAGTTATACAATACAGAGATATTGCATCTAATTATATCTTTACATACTTGAACAAACACAAAGAGAACAAGGATAAAGCAAATATGTATGGCTATTTAGTTACAGATGTTGCAATAAATATAAATATGCCTGCTACTACAGTGTGACTACGATATTATGCTCTGTATGTCGGAGTAACTTACAAATCTATATATGTCTTATACATTAGACATGCATTTTTCCATATTTAAAACAAAAATTCACATTGCAATAACCTTATGGAGGTTAGATATTCTATCATGAAATCAGTGGGTGGGACCTTGTAAGATAGAAAATTCTATCATTAGAAAAAAAATAAGTGAAACTTATTTATGACAGTGCAACAGAAGTACATGTACTTGCAAAATTCCCACATAGAATTTACCACGACTGACCATTCTGTCATTGAAAAAAAAAAAATGGATAAATGCTGCCTAAACATCATTCAACTGGGCATTTGTTGTCTCTGTCCTATTGTTCTTCGTAACAAAAACCTCAACAAAAACTGAGCAAGTCAGTAAAAGAAAGAACAACTAACTCAGTTGTTCATGGAGCTGACACAATGAAAACGAAAAATTGGATTTTAGAGCCATTGACAAGACGAATTTTAAAATCTGCCTGAGAAAAATATGGAAAATTTTGATCCGTGCTTCTCATGTTTGAATATATATACATTTGTATAAACATAGATGTATGTAGATATGTATGGAGGAGTAATGACCTTCCATATGTGATTTAACCATTGAATTCCATGTTTTATAACATTCATGTATCAATGCATTTTTTTAACTTAGGTTTCTCTCAATGCCTTAGGGAGGCATTTATGCTTTTAGATGAAAGACAAATTTTATACATTAAGTACAAGTTTTAAGGCATCATATGCAAAGAAGCATATGTATAAAATATAATTTGCTGAGAAAAGCAAAAGTGAGTAGCTATTATATGTAATAAATACATATTAAAAAAAATGTTTAAGATGTGGACGGAACATTAATGTATAAGTTGAGGACATCATAAATGTGGATGGATGTTTGTAATTCTTTGTTCACTGTTGAAGTTCACCATATCTGCAATTAGGATTATGTCTCTAAGGAAAATACATTAAATTAGCATCTTCTGTTTCGATAACAACTGTAAAATATGCAGGTTTTATTCAACTTGATATCGTTTTTATACTACAATGCATTATAAACTTCCTGCAATCTAACATAATAGGTAAATAAATAAATAAAAATAACTGAGGAGATAAATGAAAAAATTATAAAATAAATGAAAACAAATAAACTGAAGCAGGTTTTATCCAACCTTATATCACTTTTACTACAATGCATCAGAAACATCCTGCAATCTATCATAATGGGTAAATAAATAAAAATACAAATAACTAATGAGATAGATGAATAATTATAAATAAATAAAAACAAATTGATAATCTTTGAAAAAAGAAGGTCATTACCCAGTATTCTAAAACTTTCCATTGTTTCACTGCTAATGCATACTAATCTCAAGGCAAACATGGTGGATTCTAAAATAAACTTACACACCTAGTCATTCTGACATACTGGTTATGTTGGGTCTAAAGCATATATAGTATGAGATATTCTATCATCAGCACTGTGAGAAATGTCTGAAGCAAATATGGACCTTAAAAATAATACTATGTACCGAACTAGGCAGCCTCTGCAAACATGGACAATTTATTTATAGATCTTAACCATTTGAACACAACCATGTAACAAGGAAACTCATTATTGTAGAAAAGGAGTTATGAGTGATCAAGTCAACTATGCAAGGCCTGAACTGAATTGGCCTATGGACGGAAAATGAGGTGACTTTAACAATCAACAACCTTACCAGTGACCAAACACGGTAGACATACCAAAACCAATCATTTTTGGCCCTCTGAAGCAAATAGGTCTATACTATATAGTGTGAGAAAATAAAAGATATGATACTCTGTGCTGAATTATGCCACAGATACTAAAGCCAACACAATGAATGATTTCCGTGTGAAATCACCCAGAGACTAGGCAGGTGTTGAATGGAAAGTTGGCAAACAGTCTTCCTTACACTAGCTGTATCATCTGTAACCTTCTAAATAAAGAACAACACCTGCAATGTTAAACAAATGTTAGTGAGAGTATTGAAAGAGACAGTTGTGAATCACAGTACTTGAAATTCCATAACAAAAGTAAAGAAATTCCAGAACAACAGTAAAGAAAAAAAAAAACTTCGGTATGAGTAATTTGACACAACCATAGTCATCATAACCTGACGGGACAGGAAATAAGAATATGAAATATTTTCCTGGCAATAAAAAATGTAATGCTGTACATCACGGGAATAGTTTTTTTTTTTCCTTTTATCATTTCCTCAGACTACTACAGACAAAGGGAGCAGAAGAACACCTGTATATCGCTGAAATAAAATAGGAGTGCATCAAAACAAATCACAACTCTGTCTATCTCCATTTAGCACATTCCATACAATGTTGCCACTGTAGAACAGTAATAATAAGTCACTTTCACTTCAGCATTTTGTAGACATTGAAACGAAAACCAACAACAAAACAGTCTGCAGCACAAATCATCTGAGGAGTTACACCATTGGCGTAACAGTAATGCTACCAATATTGCTCAATTTCTCAGTCAACTCCATGACATTAACTGATAGCTTAATGCTCAGGAGTGCCATAACCCCTATCAGATGCCCTGGGCACTAGTCTGAATCATGTCATTATTGAAGAGTGTTGAGAACAACGTTCAGGAGATTAAAAGCACATTACAAGATAAAAACTGTCCGAAAACATGATGTAAACTTGAGAACTTGAGTTTAAAATATTCATGATGCAAGGCTCCTCAGCTCCGAGGTATGAAAAGATGACAAAGGCGATCCATGAGCACTGTTTTATCACAAATTCTTCACATATTGTCACATGTAACAGCGCGCAATGTTGTAAGAATAATTATGTCGAAAGGCGAAGGCGAAATGATAAATGCAAGCTCTGGAACTTTGAATCTTTTCCCCCAACTTTCAACGACACTTCAACGCTTGAAATATAAAAAAATATATGTTCAATGGTTTTTTTTTTTTTCAGGTATGAAAAGTCAGAACTACTTCCTTTTCTATTTTTCATGGGAGATCAAAGTAGAACAGTCGGAAATAGAATAGCCTGTTAATCACACAATCAGTGCAAAGAAGCACTTGGTCAATTTGAGGACATTGTTACATAGATGGCTATCTTTCACAAGATTTCTAGTCACATGGGCCTTGAGTTAAAAAGTTTCTCTTTCTCTCTTCAAACTTTCAAATTCAAACAGTCACCATCTCAATCCAAATAAGACTGAAAAAAAAAAATCTTTTTTCAAAATGCAAAGACTGAAAAACAGTAATTTCCGTTAAAACAAAACTAATAACAAAAGAAGAAAGGAAAACAAACAAGACACCAATAAATGTCATAACAAAACATACTTTATGCAGCCTTGTAACAGAATTTTGGTTTGAACTACCTGAAGAGATGACATGGCATGGCATTTGCTGGTGCAGTTTGAGAAAGTTCATTTGGAAGCATTTTCTCTAAACTACTAACAATGGTAGAACACCCCTCTGGTGACAAATAGCATTCTGAAAACAAACTCAAAGGCAATATTTTCTTTTCAAGATATCGATGTAATCTTGGGTGGACTGAGTTAAGGAGGAAGAGAATCTTGGTGGATCTTTGGTCGGTCGTAGCACAGGTTTGTTGTGATCATGTGGAGCTGAAAGAAGAAAAAAGCAAACTATAAAAATGACTGAATTTTGTTCTCATTTAAGTTGCTTTTCACAACTGATCTTTCCTAATCAGCTCTCTGGTGCCAGAAGAGCATTAAAGCTTCTTCGTCAAACTTTACTTCCGGTTTCTCAGAATGGTGTCTGGATCTTTCCCAACCACTACTTCTGGATTTTTTTTATGTCCAGAAAAGACTGCTGGGATAAATTAGGGCATCTCTTTGTATTTATGAGCTATAGCAAGTTGCGTGGTTCATCATGTTTTCCCAATGCAAAGATGTTGGACTAAATTTGGAGTGAAAAGTATTCTTAGGGGATAACAACATGAATAAACTACTGACAACGCTCATTCATCTTTCTTTCACATAAAGCACTTTAACATCTGACGGACACAAACAGTTAAATCAGGCCTGGCAGATTTCTAAATATCTATGAAAAAAATTTATACAAGTCAAAATTCTAAGAGGCTGCCCAGACCTTTTCTTTTTTAGTTTCAGGAGACTCAATACTGATATCAGGACCAATATTACAGCATAAATGTACATCTTTGTCTGACAAAAAGTGCCTAAGAATGGAAACAACTTATATCTATTCTGATCTTTTGAGTATCAATCATTTATACATGTAGTATCCTCCATCAATTAGGTTCCATATTATGACACTTAAAAATAAAATGAATTATACCCATCCTATCTTCTGAACAAGCAGTCAATATCTTTTTCCACTTACTGGCCTCCAGATGTTTTGCTATACTGCGATCTAATTCAGCCTTGATCTTGTTACTGAGTTCATCGTCCTGGAAACCGTTGACTCGGCCCAGGTCGAAGCTATTGTTGCTGACAATAGAACTGTTGAGGTTTCCAATGCTGCCTGTCAGTCGATTGCGGTGATGGCGCTCGTTGCTGGTGATACAAGAATGTACAGACAAGATGACATCAAGAAATATTATGTATCTCGATTGTTTTTCTTATTTGATCTTAATTCAGGCTGCATAATTCCATTCCCATATTCCCTGCATGGAAGGGGAGTGGGGCGGAGAGGGAGTTATCTTTACTGATTTCTTCCACAAGGATAACTATCCTCAGCAATTTCTTGGAAATTGGAAACTATCAGTACTGGGTACATGTGATATTGGCATTTATTTGGACCTCTATACTATTTACTTACAATATATATGTACATTGGTGTTTACCCATCAGGAGACTTACTTGAGTTTTGATTTGAGATTAAAGCTTTTCTCTGTGGCTAACTGGAGTTGGTCACTGATTCTCATCCTCCACTTCATCTCAGATTCGTAGAGTTCCCTGAAACGTTTCGCCTCCATCTCCTTGGTCTCTCGCTGAGCAACAGCCTGCTCGTACCGCACCCGCAGGTTGTTGTTCTCCTCCTGCGACACAAGCCAAATCATCGGTGAACATGTACTAACTATTACGTCTTTGAACTGTAAATAGCGACATGTAAACCAAACCTCACAGTGATTATGACATATGCTAAGTCTTAGAACCACTCATAGCAACACATCATATCAAGCTGAGGCAATGATATTTGACTCTGCCTTATTATCATGTTGTGAGTGATATTTTTGTGTGCCTGTAATTATACAGTGTATCTCTTCAATTGTGAATGGAACTTTCTTTCTGAGGACAAATTATCTTACCTTATTATATCTTATATAAAATACATCTGCAGAGAATATAATATGTTGCATGACTAGATGCCAAAGGATTTTACTGACCATGGGGTCACAGGTGTGAATTTTGAAAAAAACATAATCTCCACACAGATAAATCACCTAGCTTGGTGAGTTTTCACCAAAGTAAATGATCTGCTAGGTTCTTTATCCATTTACACCAAACCTCTGTAAAAATGAAAGTTTGACATCTGACCATTTCATTTCATTGCGTGACATAGTAAGCCTGTGAAGGATGGAAAGCAACATATCTGCAGTACTTTAATACTTTAAATAGTGACATTCATATACGAAAAATACCATAAACCTTATTCCATACAAAGATATGTCTTGCACCCAGAAAAATGAGTCAGAAGTGGCACCGGGCAATTTCAAGTTAGACGATAGTTAAAATCAGCCATAGCACAAAATTTCATAGTGCGACTTCCAACTCATCTGCCCTCAGCACAAGACATACAGTCTGTTATATGATGAAACACAGTATAGCACAAGTTATATGTATTCAAATTTTGTGAAATTTTCAGTGATGAAGAGTTTACAGGATTTCTCATTCAAGAGCAAAGGCAAAATAACTTTTTTTTTTTCTCGGGTACAAACTACATAAAACACTCTGATTCTAATCCCAGTGAGCTGCGAGTTAATTCTTTCTAACTCTTAGCAGCTTGCCTTGTAGTGTTCATGTGCTATGGTGTGATGGGATGCTCCAACGCCAGGGAGCTTTGTATAGTGGGTTTCCTAAACGGC
>JBCAUA010046819.1:0-11760 GCA_038406235.1 Peronia verruculata
ACACACACACACACACACACATATACACACACACACACACACACACACACACACACACACACACACACACACACACATAACTGTTCTCTCTAAACATTTTGATGATTTTCCATTTGCTCATCCATTTGGGGAATGATTTGAAATTATTACCGGTTTTAATTGCATCTAACTCTATGAAAATAATTCAGTTGACGTAATTAGTAATGATATTCCAGGATTTTGTCCACATATGTTTTGTTTGCTCATGAAGTGGCATTTGATGTATGAAGTTACAAGATTTCATTTACAAGATTTCATCACTGATTTCGGTCAGTCTTCTTTCTTTACATCATTTGTTAACTCGTTGTCTTTCTAATTAGTTTCAGGAAGAAGAACGCGTAAAACGAAGATATATTCCTAGAAGCCCAAATCTCACATCAACGTTTGAGAGCAGGAATGATGACAGTCAAATTCTAAATCAACTGAAATTACAATTGTCTCCATATCAAGCGTTTTGTTTCAATAAAAATAAAATGCCAGTGATTGTTATTTTTTAGGATCACCCTACATTAATGCACAAGTATGTGTCTGAGGGAGAAAGAGAAAGTGGATGGTGGTTGTTATTTATCAATTCTGAATATTCAGCTGACTTTAAAAACACCAGAGGACTAGGAAAATTACAAGAATCATTTCTGTAATACACACATAACTAGAGAGAAAAAGGACGCAGCAACTCAAACAAGAGATATAAATTGTGACTGACTCATGACAGAGGGCAAAACCAAAATTACAATATTTGCAGCGAAAGGATGGCTTTCAGAGAGAAGAAATGATCTTTCAAGAGGTGCGAGAAAGAGAAACAGAGTTGTATGGGAAGTTGAGAGAATTTCTGTCAAATGATGAAATGTAGAATTAACATGGAGAGAGCGAGAGCGGTGAATAAAGGGAAACAGCTAATGGGAGAGCTGAATGGTAAGTAAACAAAGGGGAAGACGGGGCGTAAACATGATGGATATCCAACTTGGTCAAGGCACATGGTTACATAATTATGCCCTGAAGCAAGGTACCACATGGCCATTATGATAGGTGAAAAAAGTGGACTATTGAATTAAACCATAAGGACTATAAAATGCAACCGAAAATGCCTGAAATATACAGCAAGTTAAATTTACTTGTAGTGAAAATGGTTCATGAAAATATTGGTGAAACGGTGCTATTTAAGATGAAATTTCTTACGACGGTGAACTATAAAAGAGTGGATTTCCCTCGTCTTCAAAAATTCCAAACTCTGTGTTTGAGGTGTTGGGCTGGTGATGAGTCCATGTGTTGTTATGCTGGGCGCATAGAAAACAGAGCAAAGAAGAGTAGTTTATGATCGGGTTAAGATCTGAAACTGTTATGTCTTTGTTACAATTACTAGTCCTCTAATATCCCATGATCTGTAACAAGATTATTTCATTTATCATCCATATAACTGGCATTCATAGATATGTGTATGATAGACCAGTGATCCCCAAAGTGGGCGGTACCACCTCTTGGGATGAGGAGGGGCGGGGGCGATGAAAGCTTTCTATGGCGTTGAAAGATGGGGGGGGGGGGGAGGGCGTTAGGGGGAGGGGGAGCATAAGCGATGTATGGTTGGAGAATGACCAGAAAGTGAGGCGATGTCGATAGAATTAGGGATATGTGGAACATAATCTACTCGTTTGTAGTCATGTGATATTCTTTTGGGCTACATCTCTTTATGCGTGGCGCGCAGTTGCGTCGCCCCCAAAAATGGGCTCCAAAATCAAATAAGTAAGATTTGTATGGGACCAACTCCTTATGGGCGTCGTGACGTCTCGCCACGCATAAGGAGATGATCTCATACAAATCTTAATTGATTGATTTTGGAGAGCCATAAAAAGCTATTAAGAACTACGATTCTATCAACCTTACTAAGATTAGACGATATATATTCTTTAGAACTTGGAGGTTTGCGTTATGAAGAGGTGGGGTGGGATGGGAGGGGGGGGGGCGGTACGAAAGTCGACTGAGGCTCAAGTGGGCAGCGTCTGTGATAAATGATGAAATGTGAATTAAGACCACTGTCTCTTGTCCAGTAATGAAATTTCTGAGCCTTGCACAATTTGAATATGGAGATCTGCAGAGTTTTGGTGAAATCTCAGCACCAACTGACGACAGCACTGTCACTGCATAAGCCTATTTATGACAACTTCAGTGCATAGATTCGTATAGCTATTTCAACATGCCATTGTTTGGTGTATTTTTTCAGTTACAGCCATGACAAGAGCAACAACAACGACAACACCAAAAAGTACGAAAACAAGAATAATAATAACTAGACTATCAATAATAACAGAAGAGGAAAAACAACATCGATACGTATCATTACTATTACAACAACAAGAGCTCCTCTTCCTAACACTACCACCAGTACTACCATTCCTACTGCTGCTGCTGCTCCCGCGTCTATTGCTATTAATACTACTACTACTGCTATATTTAATACCATTGCTACTACTACTAGCACTGCTCCCATAAATACTACTCCTATTTCTAATCACTACCATTACTACTCCTTCAGTACTAATTCTACTCTTAATTCAGCTACTACCACTACCACTGTTATTACACTACTCCCACTACAACAATTATTACTTCTATTACTAACGCTACCATTATTTCTACTAGTCTCCATCACCCCCATCTCTACTATAGCCATCTTTGTGATTTCTTTTACCACTGCTATATCAAAACATTAACCATAGCAACAGCACCAACAACAATTAAGACAGCAAATGGCAAATGCGAGGACAGAATAATCGATGAAGCCGCTGTTATAACAAATTGTTGCACAAAGCATCACATTTTATGGATAGCAATCAACATTACTGGGCTGAGCGGAGGAGGACATTGTACACAAACATGTTAAAGTAGTAGAGAAAGAAATAGTCTAACTTCAAGAAGGTGGAATGAACTATCTAATCAATCAGCTGAAGCTGATGATATAACAATTACACGCCTCTGGATATAAGTTAATCATTTTCTCTCATACAAGCAGCAGCTGCAGTAACAGCAACAACAAAAACAACAGCAACAACAACGACAAAGACGATCATCAGTGAAGACGCTGAAAACGATGACATGAAGCAGTTCAAAAAAGAAACAAAAAAAAAAACGTTATAATTATTTTCACACCTAAACCCCACGATTCTAAACTTCATACGAAACTTACTATACCGAGCATTTTTAAATTTGAGGCGTCCTAGTGTATCATCCTGTTCCAGACCATACACCGTGCCACGAATGCACGCCGATCATACCGCGTCATCGTGTCTGACACAGCATGTGTGCTTTGAGAACTTCTACTGTACATTCACGTGGCTGAAAATGTCATTACGCCCCATTATAAATAGCAGCCTCGACTTTGTGGAGTCCGTGCACTGCATACGAATGAGCATTTAACAGAGTCCGAGAGGTCAGTTCAGGAGCTGGTGTTATGTCTAAGTTCTTTGCCGAGTGTCCCGCCACACGGGGGGAGGGGGAAACATTCAAAGCTCGTTTGTATGCATGTCTGAATGGAATTACCCTGATTCTAGCTTGTAGCAACTGCTCACTTCAGCTTTATCACGTTTGCTGTGTGATGGGAAAGGAAGACATTTGGACTCTTGCCCATGTCTGCAACTCGTTAATCTCCTCGTCAGAATGATTAGCTCGATCTCAAAGACGGGGGCTAAGATGTTTGATCGTCCGTTTAGGTACTTTATGGTACTCCCATCAAAATTATTCAAATGCAACTAGGTTATGAATAGTGAAAGAAAAAAAAAAATGAATACAAAAAATAGAGGAAAGATAACAATTAATGATAATAATACACCAACATTGTCACCTGACAGAATACAGGAAGCCACTGCAAACCCCTCTTCATCAATATCCAATAATCGTTACAACGTTAAGAAAAAATACACACGTTCCTCCAGTCTGGACACGTAAATCAAGATTAATAAACAAGAATAGGATGCCCGGTGAATATCAAAAATGTTCATGAATGTTTATCGCCTATACAATGCACAGATATTGGCCAAGCTGTAAGACAGAATATTATTAAAGTTATGAATTTATTTATTCAAAATCCTATGACCTAGTTATTGTTGGCACATTACTTCAGAATAAGTCATCAGATTCCTAAGGTCTGGAGGCCGCTTTATCCCTAAATGTGTTGGCTGAGTCTACTGAAGTGCCCATCTGGCTATATTGATATGTATCGTTGTTCAAGAATTGCCCATTTATACCTAAAATCCATTTTATAGAACGGATCAATTATACCTGCAATGTTGTATGACATCGGCTCCTTAATATTTCTAGGGTCATATCTAGCTTCAACGTTTTTTTTAGATCACCGTGTTGATGTGTCGGCGGCCTTTATTGGGTGGTAATGCTCACTCGATTGTCCGTAAATGCTGATGAACATATCAATATGTTATTATTCATCTCATAATTTCTGACGAGGACAAGGCATTGGACGCAGATCCAGCTATATCCTGGATGCTCAATTTTCAATGAATATTTACTCGATGCAAACACTATGCATGAATGTGAAATCCTCAGTAAGCTTTTGTTCCAAAACAATCTCTACGCCACCCCCCCCCCTCCTTACGAGAATCAGATTCACTGGGACATAATCCTGAACATCATTTCATCTCTACTAGTTCCTCCATCAAGCAATGCTTTTGAGACATACAATTCAATGCGAGCAAGAGAAGGACACAGCAGCAAAAAACAAGTAAATAAATAGATAAATGAATGAATACATAAATAACAATAAATAGCAATAAAAATAAAAAATAAATAAAAAATAAAATAATAAAATAAGGGCAATTACAACAACCACAAACGCAGATATCTGAATTTCGCTTCAGGTAATATATGATACTGATCACAATATTCTGAAGAGGTTCAAATTCTTTCTCAAACGTCAACAAATTTTGACAGCCACATTATTCATGTCCCAAAGGCAAAAAATAATGTCAAAGGAAACAAAACAAAACAAAGACAAAAAGAGGCACACAAGGACGATTACAGACAGACATGGAAATAATAATAATAATAACTAAAAAAAAAAAAAAAATCAAACAATTATGTGTAACTGGTATGTCGGCAATAAAACTCTTTCATTACATGTTTGGCAAATTATCGTGTTTCCTCTTGTTCCGTTTTTATATATCATCTCACAGGTCAAAACAAAAATATATTTGAAGTTTATACCCTCTGTTTAGTTCATATTAGGTTGAAATCCAATTTAATCTGCGTCATTCTCTCTCTCTCTCTCTCCCATTCTCTCTTTCTCCCTGCCTCCTGGCTAGCTTAGTCAACATGGTAACTGTTAAATGTGTCTGGCTGATCTTTCACATTACATTGTATTTTTACCAGATTTCTTTTAAAGGAACATAGGACCGGATCTTGTTTTCCTTCTTGAATGTCTGTGTACGGCTATTCACAAGCATTCATATTACTCTAGAAAGGAAAAGCTGTGGACAAGTCTGTGCGTCAAGGGGACCCTATTTTAATATGCCTTTCCTGGCATACTTAACTGTCCCTCTTTTCATCGGTCTTCTCGCACTTTTTCTACAATGACACATACATCAATTTTCTGATTATCCATACTCGATAGCTACTGTTCTACAAAGCATTTCCGTCCGTCACTTACAAAAAGAAAAGATATGTACAAACGTGTGAGTCTGTGGGGCACTACCTAACGCGCTCTCATGTGTGTAATCTTCCTCTCTCGGTAAACATTTTCTTTCCACTTTATCGTGTCCAGTCCACACTCCCAGAATTGTTCTTCTCTTTTTTTTTTTTTTTAGCCCGTCCGAGAAATCACTGTCTGCTCTATCTGTCCTCGTCCCCTCCAGGCTGTAGCCGCCAAATTACCTCACGTAAAACAGTGGCCAATGGTCATCTTGAAAGTGTTTAGTCTGACACTTGGATAATCAGGTTAGCCAAGGAGTTAGGTGGTACCACACCCAGTTTAGTTACAGCCTAATCACATTGTCTTGTTTTTTTTTTTTTTTATATCCTCTCCCCTCTTTCGCTCTCTGTCTTTCTCTCACTTCCTTCGTCCTTGTCTTCCTCCTTCATAGCATGTCTTCTTCTCCACTTCTCCACTTCCTCGATACTTCTCTCTTTTTCCATCTCAACCCCTCTTTCCATCTAAATCTCAGGTTAGCCAAAGGGAAAATGTTTCACTCACCTGCACTCTTGTGATTGAACCGGGTAAGACGATAACACTTTTTTGTTATAGAGATTCTTTTTTTTGGGTCTTTTTTTGGGCATCGTTTATCATTTAAAACAATACAAAACACCCTTTTCCACTTCTGATTCTCTTTCCTCTTGTGATTTTTCAGATTTTGTATATCATTTTAGTTGTTTATTTTTTGTTTTTCCGCTTTTCCATTTTTCACCTCTTGTCAGCTTCACATTTTTCTGCCTTTCTTTGCCTTTCCTTTTTAAAAATTCTCTTTTTCTTCTTTTCCTTTTCGTCTTGGATTCCTCTCCGTCTCCGTAGTCTTCTGTACTCTCTACCGTGAATCCTTTTCTGTTTATTTATTTATTTCTCCTTTTTCTATTTATGGCTCTTTATCTCTGTCTAATGAAATATACATGTCTCCACTGGCTAATCTGTCTATAAATAGTATTCATATTTAGCTTCGCTAACTTTAGGACTTTATGTTTCCAGCTGAATCTATATTTTTTCTTTACAAGTATCAAAATTTCGCGACAACTCTACCTCCTTTCTTTTCCTCCCATTCGACTTCATTACACCACTCTATGATTTTATTATGGAAATAACAATAACCTATTCTTTAACCTTTCCTCCCCGTTCTTACTTTCCCCATCTTTGTTGCTCTTAATGTCAATCTGACCTAATGATCTTCTTCACCAATGTTTCTTTTTCATTAGACCACTTTGTTTTATGTTTGCTTTCTCTTTATTCACACCCCCGCCTTTTTTTTTCTTCGGAAATCATATTCATTATTTCATTCTATCTTTATTTTTGTCTTTTCTTCAGATGACAACATTTTCGGCCCCACTACATCTTGCTATAAAATCGCATTCCAGACAACGCAATTATTGCAGCTTATTGTGCTTATTCGCAAATTATTACATATCCATGGCGAATACCGACGGCCTCCACTGGCAAGCTTAGTCTTAAACATGGATCTCAACAGCATAATATTTCCATTGTAAAAGCATTGCAAAGGCATTTTCATAAACTTATTTTCCCGAAAAATTGGCTAACATACATATAATATGTATTTCTTCTTTGTAATGTAATGAGAAACGTGATATATTCTCAGCGCTTCCATATTATAGGAAATCTTGATAGCTCCGTCATATTTCGTGATGCCATCTTATTTTCTCCTCTTTGGAATTGACCCTTCTTCTTTCTTCTGTGTATTACTTCACCTAGTTAATTATTATCATCTAGTTCTTTTCTTTCCTTTTAAGAGCAATCTTGGCAACTCCATCATATCGTATGAAGCCATCTTATTTTCTTTCCCCTCGGTTTGTCTGTTTTTCGTTTTCTCTGTATTACTTGACATTGTTAATAGTTGTCATCTTTTGTTCTTTCCTCTCATTTCAAGAGCATTTCATCATTATCTATTACATATTTTTTAATTATTTTTTTTCCCACGCCTTGTTTACTCCTTCTCTCTCTCTCTCTCTCTCCTTACAAAATTTACTATGCCGATCAAATCCACTGTCCCCAATTCACTGATATTTTGAGAAGAGGAAATTTTTAATGCAGACTTTACTGAATGTTCAAGTCCGAGCTTTGAATTTTTAATTACCCCCAACATAATTTGGTCCTGATGAAACTGGATTTTGGGCATGTTTATTTGAACTTTAATGAAGGAATTAATAGCACAAAAACAGGATCGTAATTAATGACAAGGCGCATAACTTAGAGAGAAAAAATTTACTCAGGGCCATATGCTTATCCTACTCTTTATCTCCCCCTCTATTCAGTTTTCATGTACGTGCCGAATGTATTCCATCAAGCTCTCTTTTGCTCTAAACTCATACTGCCGGCTGCCATTGACTTATCAGCGGCAATTCCTGTTGTAAGAATTCCTAGTCACACCTTCAGCGACACTCTTTTATGACACCCTGTTTTGCCAGCGTCCGCTGGGCTGTGATACGCCCCAGGCAAGAATTATGGCCTGTCCCATGCATTTTTAATGGGTAGTATTTTAGGTGTTAATGTTCAATATTCTGTATGCTTAGTCATATCTGGCATAAAAAGACAAAGTTAGCTTGCTCTACAGACATGGCGTTTAATGTTTGAAGCCCCAGTCTTGTTCACAGACACTGACGTCACGATCACCGCCATGAGAGCAATTCACATAATGATTTTCCATACAAAACTCTAGAAATGCATTACTTTATTGATTTCGACACCTTTTCGTCCCATAGAGTCAATTTACAGGTCTTGATGTATTGTCCTCTTTAATCTAATGAGAAGTTATGCGTGGGTTTGTACCCAAGGAGGTGTGAATAAAATAACAGAATAGACGTTGTGATAAATGGACAAAAATGATCACACTTTCTTACTGTAAATTTTACTTTTCTTAAGAAACTCAAAATTAATACAAATTCATTATCTTTCAATTTTCCCAAATATCCTGAGGTCTCTTTGAAGTGAGAAATGAATTCTGTAAAGCTTCGATACATCGAGATCTAAAACCGATAATGAAGACTTATACGCCCAGAAATTGCTGACTAATTCATCGGCATGCTTTGAAACACACATTTATAATGTTTATTTATATGTATATGCCTTAACACAATTTATATTTTAACAGTTATAAAAACTGTTGTTCTCCTTCTTACAGGCCATCAGCAGATAATGCCTCTGATTGACTTGTGATCAGATTTGCTAAAATCTTTTAAACTGCTATGGTCTTGGGGAAGAAATAGACGTACTACTATGGAAACGAAGTATAGAAATCATCAAGGCAGCAATCTATAGCAAGAATGCTCGACCAAAAATTATCCCGGACAGATAGAGTAACAACTGAAATGGAGAGGCATCTCTGCATATCAACTCTTAAAAAAAAAGAAAATGGGCTAATCTATCAGAATGGACCGAGCTTTGAATTTCGCATTCCAAAATTTACTTGTGGTATAAAAAAAAAAAAAAGACACCAGGGTGTTTATTGTCTCCACATTGTTGTTTACAATAAGCTGAAGTAACGAAATCTGTGCAACTTAAGTTTGCCTGAACCCCGTTTAACTCCACCGTACTGCTGGGTGATGTATCTGCTCGACAATCAATATGGCTGCCATATTCTTACATATTATGCATTGTGGGCATCCTTTCGTGGAGTGGTGAATTTTTAGCATGAATGAGAGAATGGCATGTTCTTCCCTTGATCTTTTGTTATTGCCATTATATTGATGAATTAAGACTGTTGAGACAAAGAACATGTTTAATATTACCAATATTTGTATGGCTGTGGCTGTGTGTTCCATATTTATACATTCACATCACACACACACATACGCACAAACAGACATATCACAGACACACATGAGAGATTAGTAATAAAGATTATGAAAAGAGTTTAAATGGTCTTTCGGCACATAATGTCACTACATTTAGCCGTCGTATTTGCAATGTCTTTCATTTCTTAAAATACATGTCCCTGTAATGACACAAGATTGGATTCACGGGGAGAATTCATGTACATGTATTACTCATTTCGGTGACATAATGTAAGCTCAAGTTTTTAGGTTGCATTCTTCGTTCGTCTGTCTACTGTTTCTGACCAATGCACAATAGTGGGGGCAAAAATCCGCTTTGCTGCTCATTGTATGCATCTCTAGAACTGTAAAACATCGTGAACAATGGCGTAAATCTAATGGCTCTGGTGCTGGTCAAATGTTTTATAAACGAGCTGGGTATTGTTCTTTAGATTTGAATAACAGCAGAATCAGATCATCCTAACGGAATTCGAAAGTGCTGTCAGAAAACAATGAAAATCAGTCATAATGAATGGTGAGGATAAAAAATGTAAGCTGATTTCTAAAAAAAAAAAAAAAAACTGAACTCTGTTGAGAAGACAAAAATGAAGAAGGAAAGTGATGAAAAAAACAAACGATCATAGTTTAAGAGTGGCATACGAATCAACAGAAGCTTCGAGAAAGCAGAGTTTGCCGCGGGGAATATAAGAAAAAATGAGCTACAGAAAGTGTTTGCATATTACAACTGACATTTTTTAAGTTCCATTTGTTTTATGTAAAGATGCATAAATATGAATACCGCTCTTTTTCGCATCGGATTGAAACGGCAGCAGAGCATTGGGAATTCATTTTTATGGCCGCTGGCTGTGAAAACCATTTGACCCTTGGACACACGTTGTTCCTGGTGGAGATTTCTATTCAACGTTTCCTTGCTGGTCTTCGTGTCTATTTTGAAAACATGGAGAGAGACGTGCAACATTCCTTGCTGTCTGTTGGAGAAGGATGAATATGTGCTATGTCCTTCGATAAGCTGATACGTTATTTAAAAACACAATACTATGGGAGTTGTAACTTGAGGCTTGCCATGTATTGATAAATCAAGTGGGAACCCCCAACTGACTATATGCATATAGACAATATATCTTCTTCCAATCGTATATCTAAATAATAAGAGCGTTCAGGGGGCGTGGCACTTATCTTATAGTCCAATAAAGTCGGAATCGGCAGGCATATAAAATTCAAATAAAATTACAGACGTAGGCAACTGATACCCAACTGTGTTATAGGCTACTCTTTATTTTGATTGAATTTACAGTTGTTTTAATTAATTTTTTTATTGCCGAACTATCATTCATTTTGTCCGCCATCACTTCCGTGTGGGACACATGACTCGTTCAATCCACGTTTTCTTTGAGTAATATTCAGTTTAATGAACCAAAATATCGGCATCGAGGTGCGCATGCTGGCCAAAAACTTTAAGTCGCAGGACAATATATTTTTTAAAAAACCTCCCACGGACGTCGTGGTATACCCAGCTAGTATATACATAATGACAGTTATAACAACAGCAAAAGCTAAGCAAGCCAAGAACACAAATACACATCCTACACATCGATGGTATCAGCTGTGGTCACAACTTCACCGATAGTGTGCACAACAACAAAATGTAACAATACTAGTAAGAAGAATGACGATAGGCTAGAAACACTGCAGGAAATACAAAAAGAAAGAAAGAAAGAAAGAAAGAAAAAAGGAAGAGAGAAGAAAGATTAACAGAGATAGAAAGAAAGGAAGAACTTCAGGAATATAAGGAAGAAAGAAAGAAACAAACAAACAAAAGCCTCAAAGACAGAAAGAAAGAAAGAAAGAAAGAAAGACAGAAAGAAACAGAAAGAAAGAAAGAAAGAAAGAAAGAAAAAAGAGAGGAAGAAAGAAAGAAAGAAAGAAAGAAAGAAAGAAAGAAAGGACGAAAGAAAGAAAGAAAGAAAGAAAGAAAGAAAGAAAGAAAGAACGAAAGAAAGAAAGAAAAAAAAGAAAGAAAGACTAGATGCAAAGAGTCAATTTAAAGTTAACACAGAAAAGAAGTTGAATGTCGTAAAGGTCAGTCCAGATTATGAGGCTTTTCTTACCCATAATAATTATGTATGTCTGTGTGTTTGTGTGAGTGAGTGAGTAGCTGTGTGTGCGAGTGGGTGTGTGTGCGAGTGGGGGTGTGTGCGAGTGGGGGTTTGTGGGGGGGGGTGGGGGGAG
>JBCAUA010046830.1:0-11760 GCA_038406235.1 Peronia verruculata
TCTGTCTGTCTGTCTATCTATCTATCTATCTATCTATCTATCTATCTATCTATCTATCTATCTATCTATCTATTTGTCCGTCCACCATCCATCCATCCATCCATCCATCCATCCATCCATCCTTCCATCCTTCTATCGTTCCATCCATCCGCCCTGCTTATATTGATTCGAAACTTAAATGCAGTTAAGAAATCTACAAATTGCACCTCAGAGTACCTGTGTTAAGAAGCCACAGTCGAATGTTCTAGAATAGCCCCACAAGAGATTTCCAATGACCTTTCAGACAAGAGAAAGGGAATGCTTGTTGCTTGTGTTGCGTACTCTATTGCTATATACATGAGCCAAAATGGCGCTTTTCATATTTGCAATATCTGTGATTGAATGAAGCGGAAGCAGGTATTGTTCTAACTCGATTACGCCAGGACGTTCAATAGGTGCAGTTCGGGCTCAAGAAATGGACAATATTTGCGATGTTATGTAATTAATTGTGTGTATGCCATGCTATGGTTGTTAAAAACTATCTTTATCTCTTTCCCAACTCAAAGGGGCTACTTGTTCTTACATTCCTTTTATTTTTTTTTTTTTTCATTCATTTGCCTTTCTTTCTGCTATTGAGTTTGAATCATTATGAAGCTCTCATATTTTGCCTCTCTCGATACTACATATTTCTTTAACTGTCCCCATTTTATTGATGTTTCCGCCAGACATTTTTTGTAAACTGCTTTTTTTTCACCTCTTTTATGATATCGATTTTACAATTAGATTTTTTTATTTAAACTTATTTATTTAATACTTGCACTATACATAAATATTACCTGGAAATTAAAATATCCGTAAATATTATTGGTTCTCATTTTTTTAAAATCCATTTTATTACTTGCATTGAGGAAATACCCATCTATTGAAAAATCTCAAACTATGTTTTTGTTGCTTTATTACACCCTTTGGCAATGTTGCTTCCCCCACGGCATCTAGATTAATCAAATGATTTTGCAGTGACATTGTATATTAGTGAACATGTGTTTGACTGTTATAATATTACATTTGATTTTGAAATTGATATAAAGAACTTTAACACTGCACATATTCCTTTTGACTACATAACGTCTGTTTTCCTCATATTTGTGAGGTGAATGATTCCCCCACGCTCAGAAAGAGATTTATGGTGCCGTTTCATGTCCAAAAATGTCCAAATATTGAAGTTAAATCTTCATATCACATTTTTATAACATTACGTTCTAGTGTAGCCTTTGTCACTTGAGGATGACAATCTGGGTCATATCGTCACATAATTCCTGAACTTTTTAAGCTTTTGCATACTTGCAGGGAATAAAAGAGAAGAAAAAAAAATAATAAATTAATTAAAAAGAAAAAAAAAAAAATGGACATTTCATGAATTGCTCAGGACAAAGTTATGGGGACCCACCACATAGTCCCGACATGACTCCATCAGTTTATCTCATATTTGAGCCCCTGACATGCCATCTTGGAGGAAAAAACGCTTGACAGAGATGACAATCTCACTGAAGAAATGTGAGATTGGTTCTCATCGCTTGAGGCAAATGTCTTCCATCCAAAGCGATGGGGCCAGTCTTTGGCCAATTTGGCATTGCGAGGTGATGCTTTGACGTGCTGAAGAATGATGAGTGCCGTGCACACCTCTCTCTCTCTCTCTCTCTCCCCCCCCCCCACCTCTCTCTCTCTCTCTCTCTATTCCCGTAGTCTTGCGGACCGTTGGGTAGTCTGGCAACCAGCATCTTCCAATCTCTCAGTTTTCTGACCTTCTGGGATATAGTCCTCCCATCTCTTCCTCTGTCTGCCACTCTTTCTACCTCATGGCGCTCTGCCCCGCAGGAATGTTTTGGCAAGCCCTGATGATTCCATGGCATGACCATACTATTTGAGCTGGTGTCTCTTGACCAAGGTCAAAATGTCTTCGTAGGGCCCAACGACTTGACTGATTCTGTTCCGAACTTCTTCGTTCGTGATATGATCTTTGTAGGAGATGCTCAGATGTCTTTGAAAGCATCTCATCTCAGTGGACTGTATTCTTTTTTCTGTCTCAGCTGTTACAAGATTCATCTGCATTAAAAAGTATTGATGTCAGTCCGATCTTTGAGCCGAGTGCAGTGTTCCGGTCATTCCAGATGTACCTCAGTTGTGTGAGCGCTGCTGTCGTCTGTGCAATCCTGAGAGTACTTCGGGTCTGGATTCCTCATTTGTCACAATTGCTCCCAGGTATTTAAAGCTGTGGATAATTTCTAGCTTCTGGCCATTCACTCTTATGTCGGTGCTGATGCCATTGGTGTTGTTCTGCATTGCATGCCATAGGCTCTAGAAGCTTTATCAACGTGGTCCATTGAGCTAGCTAGCTCCTCTTTTTTTCGTGTACCAATGTCGTCGGCTAAACGTAAGTTGGAGACTGCTCTGTCTCCGATGTTGACTGTTGCTTTGTGGTCTTCAGGTGCATCAGTCATGATTCTTTCCAGGAAGAAGTTGAAGAGAATTGGTAAGTCTTGCCTCATTCAGACTGTGGTTCTGAACCAGTCGCCCCTGTTGCTGTTGAAGTAGACTGCGCTGATGACGTTGTCCTAGAGGTTCTGTATCACTCGGGTCATTTTGGCATTGATGTTATACAACCTCATGGTGGCCCATAAAGCTGCATGTCATACTCGATCAAACGTCTACTTGAAATCCACGAAGACGTGGTAGAGGTCTTGCTGATATTGGAGGTACCGGTCGCATAGTATCCTGAGGTTGCTTTGTTGTACTGCGCCTGCTTGTTCCGCTGCGATGGTCTTCTCCGCCTGTGGGCTCAATCTGTTTAGCACGATCTTCAGCATGACTTTGCTGGTACAGCTTATTAATAAGTTTGAAAGTTGGCAATCAAAATATTGATCAATAGGTTATCTGTTTGATGACATATTTCTTACTCCATGACATCCATTTCCTTCTCATTTTCTATTTATTATCGTTCTTTTTCTTCATCTTTCAGATTCTCATGCTTCTCTCCCCCTTCCCCTTTCTCTTCCCCTCCCCCATCCCCTCCACTAAAGCTCATACGGCATGAGATGGAATACATCTTTTCCAATTTCCTTCCTTGACAGTATCGATCTGCAACATGGCGAACGGTGAAAAACTGTCAACTCCACAAAGTATCAGATTCTGGACTGTTCCCATATCGCCAGCATACATTGTCTACCGCCTAGGTTACAGTAGTCAACCAGGAATGACTGAGAACTTGTTTATAAATGAGGCTTTATTGTAAGAGAAAGAGAAAAAGAGAAAAAAGAACGGAACAAAACAAAACAAACCCACAGATATTCACACAAAACCTGTCAACTTTTTTTATATTCTTTCTGACAACTATAGTTTACCGTAAATCCGTTATATTTGAAATGAAACGGGGAAAGAGTTTTGTCAAACTGTTTAATTGCATTTCCTTTAGGATTTCATTATAATGAAAAAAAATGGATCTTTCATTCCTTGGATGAAACCCGTTGCTTACATAAAGATTTTCATGAAATCCTTGCGATCTCTTCATTGTATTATTATTATTTCTAAAAAAATGGATGCAGGAAACTAGTACATGATGCAAATAAAGCACACTCCATAGGAAACGAATATCCCATTGTTTCCATAATGATATCCGAATGAAAATGTTATAGTAATTCACCGAGAAAGCCCCAGCGAAAAATCACAATGTTTTGATGAAAATTACAGATCCATCCCACGATATCCGTGTACGAAACAAAAATAAGCAATTCCCAAATATGATTCACATGTCTGTGTGTGTATTTTTAAGTGTGTGTGTGTGGAATGGCAGATATGGTTACTGATCTGGTATCGCCCACCTCTAATTCTCAACAACTTGTTTCATTGTTCCACAGAAATTCGATCCGTTTTCTTTCCTCATCTCGCTTCACCTGCTCGAGGAGCACTGAGTTCCGCTACCCTGGGAACAACATGCTCTTCGCTTTAGTCGTCCCACACCCCCGAGGGGGAAGAGGGAAGTTTGCTTTGCTTTTTTTTTTCCCTCTTCTTCTTCTCGCCAGTTTTAATATTCTACAAGCATTGATCGCGAGCCACTAAACATCAATCTGAAATCTTTACTGAGGGCTATAATCCTCCAGAATCTATTTACCCGATCTCGGACATGGAGTTCTAGATGATGTGAACTTCTAATGGAAGTATAGAGACTTGAGAAACCGAACGCCACTGCTGATTACCAGCTCAAAAATAGGTGGTGAAATGCTTTAGAACGAATGGCAGCTTTCTTCCACTATTCCCTCTACCAATGATATTTTTGTGGGTAGTAGAACATAATGCAGTCTCCGTAATCAAGACACTATTGCTACAGCATCACACCCAGTGCAACCGGGAGATCTCAAGACCCCAGCTTGGAAACACAAAAGCCTCGATAAAATTATGCACTGATGCGATCTTGCCTAACAAGAAATTCTCATAAAGACTGTTACGCTTTACTTTTTTTTTCCCCCCCCCCAAGCAAACTGAATGTTCTCATAGTGGTCAGGCAAAGAAGAGGACAGAAAGAGAGAGAGAGAGAGAGAGAGAGAGAGAGAGAGAGAGAGAGAGAGAGAGGAGAGACAAAGAGAGAGAGAGAGAGAGAAAAGGAAATGAAAGAAAAAGACTAAAATCTCCCATGGTCGCACAGCCCAATAAGTAAACTCCAGGGCTGCTTGCATGTGCGTGAGAAAATGACATTTCTTTAGAAGACCGACTCAAGAAGACCAGAGTTTTAAATACAACGAGTAAAGGACGATAAAAATAAAATGTAAAACTTGTGTATAAGGCAGAATTGATTGAGTGGCTTTAATTAAGACGGACAAAAGGAACCTTGAGCAGAGCGTAACCTTACATTAAGATCGCTGGAACCGAGACAGAAGACACTGATGGAATAATGTTGTTTGCAAGATAGAGAATCAAAGGAACTTTTCAATGGGCTATTGTTCTGGGTAAGGTCTGGTTGCAGGATACTCAACATATCGTTTGCTTGTTGTTTTCTTCATCCGTCTCATGATGATGATGATTATGTAACTATCATTGTTATCATCGTCATTATTACTTCTATTATTAGTATCACTTATCTCTTTATCTTTGTTTATTTTGACTTATTTTATTTTGTCTTCAGCAACATGATTCAATGACAACAAGGGATTTCACTCTTTTTTTTTTTAACGGACTCTGATAAAATCTCATATTTTACTGTTGGGATGGGAAATAAACAATGCACAGATTCAAGAAAATTATATGATATTTCTAGTTTAAAAAAAAAATCATTAACTCGTTGGAACTTTAAAAATATTTTGTAGTTTACATGCTGTGCGACACAAAATATATGGCAAGCGCGCCCATCTCGATGTTCACATTAATTTCAAAAAGCAAACAACAATAAAGAAAAGTCCTTCTGTTTCTCTTGTTTTACGACATCTGTTATAGGCGTATATAGGTGTAAAGAAATATTCGCCGTGGCCATCCAAAAATATTAGTTTTAGATCACTAACACAATAAATATCGAGTGTTATGTTATTTGATTCTGTCGAAAAGTAACAACAACAAAACCAAAACCACGACAACAACAACAACAACAACGACTAAATTTCATATGAAAATAACAATAACACTTGATGGTGTCATTGATAACACAGACTGGCGGTATTTCTAGACAGTCATCATCTTTATAAGATCCGGAAAGGCAAATAAATAAAAGAAAAATATATATTGTTTTGGCTTTCAAACAACAGGGGAGGAAACGACTGAATATTCTTTTTTTTTTTCTCATATTTCTAAAACTATTGAATTAACCAAGACTTAAAATCAAAAAGCACTAACAGAATATTATACCCAGTATGTAATATTTCAAAGGCAGATATATCCTATAATAAAGTCTCCAGGCTTGACATATAATTAGGACATTTAAAAAAAAAAAAAAAAATCTCTTCTTTAGTTCTTAGTTGTTATAGAACTTACTTCTATTATTATTGTAATGGATGTCTGTCATTTGTTATTACACAACAACAGATCTTTTCCACCAATCGTCTTTTCTCTTATTGGAGTCTAAGGGGTGGAAGGGAAGAGGGAGAGGGCCAGAGCTTTTTTTTTGTTTGAAACAACATTATGTCTTGAAATTAGAGTGAAAGGCAAAACGAAACAAGACCAAATTTTTTTTTGTTTTTGTTTTTGTTTTTTCTGTTCTTTTTGGTTATCCCAAACTTTCCACAGCATTTGGTTTCGACTGGTTTATATCAATATTGTTGCTGATAACGGTAATATAAGTTATCATACAGAACTAGTCAACAATGTTAAGGGAGTCCTGAAATAATGTTTTTTTGCTAAAACAAATGAGATTTTGGATATTTTTTTTTTATTTCATCTTTTTCTGAATGTAAAATGGCATTAAAAAGTGGATATATCCATTCTAAGGTGTTCGACCCATGGTCGAATAGATGTCCCGGCCTACTGTCAACCAGGATTTGCTGATTCTGGCTGCTATATGCAGGGGTAAATTTGATCATATACAGGCAGAGATTGGATGAAACATTTGATTATACTTGTTCTAGCATTATATTGGGTCCCAAAGCCTGGGATGAACATTGGACGACCATTCTGAGGCGAAAAAGTGCTAATCACGCAGATTATTACAGTAAGCTTTCATCAGGCGCTCTGAAAATGAACTTCCAGGTCCTATAAATCGGAAAATTATCTTTTACTTCTGCTGCTTCAGAACTCAGTTGAGAGGAGAAAGACGTCGTGACCACAATGTCATCTTGGCCCTGAAGAACCTGGAACTGATTTGAGCCATCAGGGTAGAGAACAAAATAAATATATACCGAGAAAGCCAAGAAAAGGCAACAAACGACACAGAAGTCATGGGTAGAGGGCCAGTATGTGAGAACAAACTGTTTTGAGGCCAAAAGCCAAATGAAAACACTCCATGTGAATGGAGCTAGAAACAAGAAATTTTAATAGCGTTTTTTCTCAAAATCTGGTTTTTGTCAGTATTTTGCACATACTACAGACAGAGAGTCATCCAGCCTAATGCGCATGTGCGGAAACCGCATTCAACTGTGTTTACATGAAAACCGGGTTAAATAGGACATTTCTCGTTTTATGTGTATATATGCCGTATTTCTAACCCTCACCTATAGTTCGCGCTGTATGACGACATATACATGCACAATAGGGCATTCCCTACGGCTGCCCTTCTGTCTGCAGACGCGTCTATTTTGTTATCCAATTGTTTTCATTTCTGAACTTATTCTAACCAAATTTGTTATGCATGACAAAAAATAAATAAATAAATAAATAAAATAATAAATAAATAAAATAATAAATAAATAAAATAATAAATAAATAAATAAATAAAAACAATTAAACAATTAAAAAATACAGAAAGAAAGAAATAAACTAAATAAATAAACAAAATAAAATTTAAATAATAATAATAATAATAACGCACCTATGCTGAGCTCATTCGGGTAAGTTTAAAAAAAAAAAAAAAATGGCATTTTCAAAAATTTCTATAATTTTTTTTTTCATTCAAACAGTTGAAAATAAGTCACTTTTTAGATATTTTGTCTAGCAAGATGCTGACCAAGTTTCATGCGAGTTTACTGAAACTTGGCGGAGGGGATAGATTGTTTAAAGATGCGAAAATTCTTGATTACGGTTTGCTATGACAGCTTTTGAGAGGGTCTTTTTGTTCTCTGTTCCTCTCTAATTTCAACCTATCGAATGTGAGGAAAAAAGTGAAAATAGACTATCTTTTATCATAAAAAAAAAAAAAAATCACCTTCATGACGTGTTTCTCTTCCCCCCATCTCTGGTCCCCCTTCCCCCTCCATTTTTTTAAAAAATTAAATGGCATGGTGCAAAATATTATGTTAATATATCTGTCAAATCTGAACATCAGTAGATCAAGTCTGGGTAATGAGAAATAGGAATTGCAAATGTAACATAGTGATTAAAAAAAAAATAATAATAAAATAAAAATCCTATTACATAAAATGTAGAATCGGAGATCCTTGCTCTGTTATTTAGAATCTGATTTTCCTATGTTGTGCTGGCAAAGCGGATTAGAGAACAAGTTTCGACTCTCTGTTATTGATTTTATGCTTCGTGCCACTTATGGCAGTCAGACAGATAGAATGTAAAGGAAAAGAGGACAGAATGGACAGCTAGAAGTGGCAATATAGAGTTATAACTCGGATCAGATCAGGACTTCGTATTGTCTTGTTCTTGAAAAGACTAATTTCAATCGTGCTCGTTTTCCCGTCAAGTCTAAGATGCAGTGAAATCTAAAAACAATACATTAGGTCAGTAGATATTTTTCGTAGAAAAAAGAAAATGGTGCATTCCGATCTTCCTTCCTGAACCCAAACTTTTCAGCCTTCTCCTTTCCTCCCACACCATTCTTTCTTCCATTGGTCTGCATGACAGAATTTTTTTTTATTACATTTCAGGGATAAAGAGATTAATAGAACAGTGAAAAAAAAAAAAAAAAGCATACTTTCTTTGTTATTGCCCCTCACTGTGCAATTGACAACCGCATCATCAACCGCATTACGAAACATTCATTGTAGTCTTAGGAATTTCTCCATAATATACTTTGATGCGTTGTTTGCCCTTTAGCTCCAAATCTTTTTGATATATTTGTAAATTTCAAATACGTACTTATAGTTAAGGTATCTGACTATTGTTTTAGTAATGCTAGAGCAGTTGTACACAGAGACACTAATGTTTTCGGTGGATAAATAATAAACTTTGATTTGGCAGCTGTAAACTTGTACATTTATTCAAAGTATGTGTTGTGTAGTTGAACGATTCATTTTTGAATTAGTAGCAATATCACTTCTGAGAATCTTTAAGTCTTGCAGGAATGTCTCCAAATTCAGCAAAAATTCGATTAGATCTGGCTTGGTTTTAAAATTGAATCACATCCTTCCTTTGTTTAAATCGAATTTTTAGAGACTTGCAATGAAAAGAAGCGATTAATACGATGAAGAATAATCTGATTAAATTCATCAAATGAAAATAAAAAGTGAGAAAATACTAAAGAGTGAACAAAGAAGTTAAAAGAATAAGTAAAACGAGGCCTGACATGGAGATTGTGTTTCTAGCGGAAGGAACAAAGAAAATTTGTCGCGATGGGAAAACTTCTTTGGTTGGCCACCGAAGAGTGAAGTTGAATGCACTTAGCCTCCAACATCTCTCGATCAGAAATCGTACTAGCTCACTTTAAATCTCGTTAGTGAGGCGTTGCCTCTGCTCACTCATGCGTGGTCTGGCAGTGCAAAGTTTTTAATTAGGAGATCTCTGTGACTTCCCATACCACGGTTTTGTCTTAGAGCCAAGAATGACATGGTGGCTTAACTCTTTCAATGAGATTTTTAACCCATAGAAAGACATTGATTTGATTCGATCCTATCAGCTCCACGACAATCCAGAATCAATATTATCCGCCCATTGAAAATCTGTTAATTTCCACCCCACCCCGACGCAAGCAGAGTGGGCGATATGTATCACGGTCTCAGGATGGAAGCTAGACTGTGCCATCTCATGACAGTGATATTCCGGATGGTCTATATGAAACTCAACTGACATAGTGGGTAAGACCACCAATTATGAGGGACACAATGGCTGTGTTGCCACATCTTTATACTTGTACTATTCACCATTAATACTTTTATTTAATTTTTCCATTGTTATCGGTATTACCATCATTACTATTAGTATATTATACAGCAAACAAAAGTGGGAGTAGTTGGGTTTTTTTGTTTTTTTTTTTCAATTTAACAGCAATCCATTTTTTATTATACTCTCATCGACAGGCGTCAGTTCAGTGATGATAAGTTACAGTTTTAATGCAGGATGTGAGCGACACCCACAGCTCCCAACAAATGATTGCCTCACATAGATGCATGCTTATTGTTCATAAATAACAGTTTCCTTCTGCTTTTATACCCCTCTCCTTCGTTCTGCTCCGTACCCTAAGAGGTAACTGTAACTTCATATTGATCCTATCAGAATATCTTACTTTCACAGACACGTTTATATAATCTACGTTTACATCATATTCAGAATAGCGAGATGAATGTTTTACAGGATCAATGGCACATGATTACATAGACACACACAAAGGCACATATCGCATGCTGACATACCATCGTGCTGTGACATACCCATTTCCCCAACATCAAGATATGTCACTTATTTCTATTGTCCGCACGTATACACAGATTGCATAGGCAGTGATATTGTACCTACTGGCTCATACACTCATAAATCCTCACACTAAAAAGTACAGAAAAAAAAAAAGTAGAGGACATCAAGAAACGGCGGGAGAACAATCACTTTGTAGGAAATGTAAATAGAACATAAGCTGTCTGGGATCACCTCATTGTACTCGATAGCTTCTGTCCCTGGAATGTTACATCAGTCTCTAAGCATTGAATCCACAGGTTTACATTCAGATTTTTCATACGGCAGCGTAGAGAAGGTTCCCAGCAAAAAACATGGAGCTTTAGATTCACCAAAATTAATAATGATTTGTCACAATTATTGTTCCATTATCGGTTTCCACATGAAGATCGCTCTTCCCGTAACTTTTTTCTAATATATTTATTTATTGGCATTCATCAGATTCAAATATTGGACATTAACATCTCTGAACACAACAAATTTCTTTTTAAAAGTCCCACCTTTTCTGAATATAAAAATGGTATTAAAAAGTGGATAATGTCCATTCTAACGTATTAACCCATGGCCATTCAAGAGGTGTCCCGGTCTACTGTCAACCAGGATTTGTTTCCCACTGGTTTCTACATGGATAGACCATCACTATTTGATCATATACAGGCAAAAAGTGCATAACACACTTGCTTATGATCTCTTATTGCGATACCGTGAGCCCTAATGCCATCGACGGACATTGGATGACCATTCTAAAGATAAAAACAAACATACAAACAAAACAATTCACAGTCATGTGGATTGTCAGTATAAACTTTCAATAGGTGCTCTAAAATGAACGTCCGTGTCCTATAAGTAGTTTCGTGTTCTTTGTTTTTTCTACTGCTTCAGAGCACTGTTGTGGACTATACCACAGCAAAGGTCATGACGCTCTTGGTTTTGACAGAGACAGATATGGAGGCCATAATCTAGACCTCAAGAACCTTATAGTAATGGGGATTATGGAGAAATTTCAAGAATAGATATGAACAGGGAGCCCGGAAAGACACAAAAGGGATGGAAGAAGGCTTGTATGTAAATAATGGCTGCGTGAAGGCTAGAAGCCGAATAAAAAACTCTCCATGTCAATTTTCCCTCAAAAGAACTTAAAAGGCGTTTTTCTCAAAACCCGATTTTTTGTCAGTATTTTCCTATCAACTTTTGCTTCCTGACCTTGTGGATGGATAATAATCATGCTTATTTTATTCAGACTATTTATAAGACCAACACAGCACACCATGTATATTATTTTACGTGAAACTCAAATAAGGTAGAAATACTTAATATTAGGACAAGTCATGCTTGCCACCAGTTAAACAAGTGGGACAGTGAAAAAAGAAAAATCATACTTGCGGGAATGTTTCATTCTTTTTTTTTTTTTGTTTTGTTTATCTTACATTTCTTTTTCTTTCCTGTTTTTTTTTCTTTAATTAATATTAACAACAACAACAACAACAACAACAACAACAACAACAACAACAACAACAACAACAACAACAACAACAACAA
>JBCAUA010046852.1:0-25775 GCA_038406235.1 Peronia verruculata
ACACACACACACACACACACACACACACACACACACACACACACACACACACACACACACACACACACACACTCTACAAACACACACACATTTCAAATGATAATTATATATTGCATTTCTGCGTCAAATAACAAAAAGAAAGTTATTTAGGTTCTTGTTTCCATTGTTTGCTCTACAGGTCCATAGCCTGTCTGTCTGACAAAGGGAATGAATAGAGCTAGTCACAAACATTCCTTATTAGGTATTGAAACTTGAAAAGATGGGATAGACATAGGATGAAGAGATAAACACGAGTGAAAGATGGAAGAAGACAAGACCTAATCAAAGTTGAGCACAGTTCGAAAGATCAAACCTGTCTATGTTGACCCTTTCATTGCTACAGCTGAGAAACGGAGTCGAATTCGAGTGGGTTTGAAAAGTGTTAAGAATTTCATGAGAGACTCTTTTACATTAAACCTTCAAATAATGAAGGCTATTTCTTCAAAACGATCTATGGCGTCAGTTTTTATCATTTCCTCACTTAAATAATTCATGCAAATGTACACACTGAATAGCTGTTGGCAAAGATCGTTGTGCTCGGGCCCATTACATCCCTTATCCACAGAAGAGGGATTGAGCAAGCAGTGTAAAAAGGGGGGAAAATCAGTTTTGTGCAATTTGCTTGAAACATACGGCATGAAAAAACATGCCCGAAAAAATATGATGAAATATTTATTTATTCTTTTTTTTTTGGGGGGGGGGGGGGGAATCAGTCTTTCGAATGACAAGATGTACAGGGATTTCCTCTTTACACTGCTTGCTAAACACTTCTCTTGTCTGGCAAAAGGAAGTAATGGGGCTCGTCAAAATGATATCCCCTTATACGACCCTCTTTCGGGAGAGGCGGATAATCTACGAAACGATCTCCCATTAATCTAGTGTTGGAAGACAAGACAATGAGAAAGCCTTTGGTGGCACTGACTAGTAGTCTAGGCCCGCTCCGAGCATTACAATATTATATAGAGTATGTGTGTCCATATACTGACGCAGGGACTTTAAAAACACAACACCTGAAAATGATTCTATATATCAAGGGTTGCTATCTTAAAGTTCGTCGGTAGAATCATTTTCAAGTGTTGTGTTTTTACAATCATCCGTCAATATATAACAACAATTCAAAAACAAAACTCTTGCCAAGATATAATACCTAAACATGATGCACTTGTGAACAATTAACAAATAATTAAGCCTGACATCTGTCAATTTACCCTTACCTAATGTGAGTATACCGAGGGAGCCGCCTTCCAAAAGGCTGAGTGAATATACTGAGATACTGGAAGAAGAAATAACTCTTATTAGAATAGATCAATTTTAATTACACGAACTGACTTACACTATGTATTACATATATGTATTAGGTTTCATGGTAGCAATTTTCTTTCCTTTGGAATGCTAAACGATAAAATAAACATTATCTTTGTCTTTGCAAAAACTTCTTGTCTCAGGTGTGCTTACAGCACTTACATATTAAATTTTCTTTTCAACTAGACATTATTTTCGACACAATTCCCTCCATCTCATCCATTTCCTGACAAGAAATAACAACGTTTAACTCAGATTGGTAGGTCAACCAGTGCACGCCCAACAAACAAGCAAACAAAGAAACAAAAAAAAAAAAAAGAAGAGCAAAAATTAATAAATAAAAATAAAAAATAATAATAATAATAATAAAGAGAGAGAGAGAAAGAAAGTGAGAGAGAAACACCTGTCTCTCTCTCTCTCTCTCTCACACACACACACACACACACACACACACACACACACACACACATTAACACACCGGGAGGAAATAATAAAAGATAGAACGTATTTCTCAAAAACATTTATTAATGTATTAATCAAACATCAAGATGAAAGCAATTTATTTTTGACATTTGGAAACTCTGTTGTAAAAATTGATTACTAAAGACGGCAAGCCGAACTGGTTTACAGTAGCTTACTGTTATGTCATTATGGCTGGCATCAGAAGTCAGAATTTGTAAATACAGTGTAAAATATACAATTATATTTTTTTACCGAATTTCTAAATGTTAAATCGAAACAAAACAAAACATTTTTTTTTTCGGTTGAGTCCAAACCCCAATCCTCCCATCCCCACCCTCACACCTCTACGTCTGCCAAGTTATAAAGCTTCAGCGAGACAATGTTACAGGACCACAGATCCAAACTAAAAAAAAAAAAAGAAGTCTTTTTTTTAACAATAAGACACAATCATTTGGGCAAACATGATTTCTGTTTTCTTTAGAGGACTTTGGAACATTGAAATATGTTATAGTTTCAGTATTTTGGCTTTCTGTTTTAACCATCTGGCACAAGCAGCTTCAAACAGCAGTTATGAGGAAAAGACAATCAATGGTATAAATAGCATCACAAATATTTTCGACACAGAACAGACACAGGCTGAGATTTTGGATTCTCCCCTGACCTTGAAAAAAATGTTGGATGACAGGACCACGGACGCCTTGTTGATCTTTCTCTACTGTGTACTCAATGCGTCCCTTTGTATTTTTGGAATTATTACAAACACCATCAATATTATCGTCTTAACTAAGCAAGGTTTTGAAGATTCGATAAATATAAGTTTGTTGGGGTTGGCGGTCTCTGACATAGGAAGCCTCATAACTTTGTCGTGCATGGTTATAATTTGTAATCCATTTATGCAATACGCCGACGTTCCATTTATACCTGATGATGTGGCATATATGACTGTAGCATGGCCTCGACAGATGTTCTCTCGTATCACCGCCTGGATCACGGCTTTCATCACATTTGAGAGATGTCTGTGTATAACTATGCCATTCAAGGTCAAAATAATCATTACACCGAAAAGAACGAGAGCAGTTATTGTTATGATATTTATCTTGTTGTCAGGCACCGTCATACCTCTGTATTTCACTAGCAGTTTGGGATGGAAGTTCTCACCAGAAAGAAATAGAACTGTTTTGAAACTGATCTTCTCTGAAAACCGAGAGGAAATAGACAGCGTTGTATTTATTGCTTGCAGTATGGTTTTACCCACCCTGGCTTTCATCATTGTCCTTATTTGTACGATTATTTTAGCTGTCAAGCTAAAGCGTCTAGCCATGTGGAGAGAATTGTCAGTGAAAAGGAATGAATCTATTTCGTACAAAGACAGAAAACTCATCCGCATGGTGAGTTTGATCTCCGCCATCTTCATCATTTGCTTCACTCCGAATGTTCTGTTCTTTTTCGGTATGTCATATGAGCCTGAATTCAGTCTTGACGGAGTCTACAAAAACTTGCTAGAAGTCGTAGCTACGTGCATGCTTGTCTTTGAATCTGTCAATTCAAGTATCAATTTTTTCTTATATATGAAAATGAGTTCTAAATTCAAAATCACATTTAGTACAATATTTCATTGTTTCAAGAAATAGGATTATGAAAGATGGGCAGCTTGTATCGTAAGACAATAAAACTGATCCCTTACAATAATTTTCTGAAAATACACATCAATTCTTTTTACAGCTTAGTAAAACAAATACATCTCCACTTCGTTCACTGCTGTCCGTGCCAGATATGACTTGCAATTGACATGCATTCTTTCTACCAAAATCTATCTAAATCTGATCAAATCCACATTAAATGTGCACCTGAAAGATGTGTCTTTATGTTGGACTTGTAAATCTACCAATTTTATAGTGGGACTGTTCCAGGCAAAATTAGAACTCTTTCCAAACTTAAATCCTTATAATATGCCATAAAGAAAGCCGTGGTTGTCGTAATGATAATAATAATAGAAATGTAAGAAATTGATGGTTTCCCAAAATGACAGTTAGAAATTTTGATTTGAGCATTTCTTGCCCAAGAATATCTAATGTTGTATTTATGGTTATGTTTCAATATGTATTAGTGGGTATCTAAAATCAGTGATGTTAAAGAACCACATCTAATGTGTGGAAATGTGTCCATTTTTGGCCTTGTAAATTTCTATAAGCATTTTTTAATTTTTTTTTTTTTATTTTGTGTAACATGATAGCAGGGAATTCAACTGATAATGGTCGCTTGAATTGGGAAATTACGTTCATGACCTCTCAAAAGCCACAGACCAAATTGGATCATTTAAGTTCTCATGACACTGATACTTTGGCTGAATCAGGAAACAACTAACAGAACTTGGAGAAAAATAAGAAGGCAATGTGTTAAAATTTGCAACGAGAAATCAGTTCAACAAGTTGTAAATACTTTGCAAAATATAACTTGCATAATCTATATAATAAGAGCGATCGGGGGGCGTGGCATTTATCTTATAGTCCAATAAAGTCGGAATCGGCAGGCATTTAAAATTTAAAAAAAAATTACACACGTGGGTAACTGATACCCAATGTGTTACAGCCTACACTTTATTTTGATTGAATTTACAGAGTTGTTTTAATTTATTTTTTTTTTTTAATGCCAAACTATCATTCATTTTGTCCGCCATGTGTGGGTGTGTAAATAATACTCTACTGACTGTAATTTGTGTTCACTCACGTTTGCCATCACTGTGTAAAGAATTTGTGTGTGCCATCGCTGTGTTAAGTATTTGTGTGTATGATTGTGTTATTATATTGTAGCTGTAGAAATTCTTCGTAGCTTTATAATTGTGGTGTAGATTATATGATTCAGATTCTCTTGGCAGGTAGAATCTAGATTGTAGATATCGGCAGTGCAAAGATCAGAGATAGATAAGTCTTATATTTTAGCATTTTTTACAGACAATGGTCAATGTCAGTTTATCATTTTTATCTATATCCCCTGTTTGTAGAACGGGAGACCTTGCTAGTACTAGTATACAAGTATACAAAGTCTGAACTCTGTCTTACAATCAGTTGTTGATGTGTAATGGTCAGTGCACCACAAGCAGACAGATTTAGAACTATGAGTAGACAAAATTCATTACAAAAAGCGTGGTGGACAATCAATGGTGTTACTGTTACTAATGCTAGCTGTTCTTCATAATCCTATCCAATCTGTTTTTCATAGGATTTGAAAGTTCTTCACACTATAGGAAACTTTGTCCGATAGCCATGAACTGACCATTGGCCTAGTAACAGTCTCAGCATCCCTTCAATGTTCCCAGAATCACTTTCATTCAGATTTAGCATGCAATAGCTAAGCACTTAGCAATTGTACCTACTCAGGATTCATAATTTCATCTTGAACACCTGATATCTACCACAGTATGAATTTCTGAGTGCAGAGAGGCAAATGTATTTTGATCACACTGCGTTATGACATTGTTCTGAGTCAACGTAATTCAATACAAAACCCATGACTGATCATCGCTTTTGTCACCTGTGTCAGCTTTTCTTCACAAACCTACACAATCTGTTTTTTATAACATTCACAGGTTTTTTTTGCACCAGAACACATTTTTTTTCAGTACCAGTCCCAGCGTTTCTCCACATCTCCAGCCCCACTTTTGTTGATGCCATTCACCAACCCTTCACTGTGAACATGTGTGTAGTAGGACCAGTAATTCACACGCTCTGGTCCCAGAATCCACACTGGTGCTCCGCTGCTTCCTTTGCACGTGTCCGCTGTATACGTATATTCTGTCCACTCGTAATCTTCCTCCCGATTTTCCACGTACTTTCTCTCTTTCCACTCACCCACAGTCACCTGCTTTGCAAAACCGTGAGGATGAGACACAATAATGGCCAATCGAGGAGCATCTGTACCACTGTGTTTTGCACGAATCTTTGTGCCCAGTTCCACCAACTCTTCGTCCACTTTCTCCAGTTCTTCAACCATGGCGATGTCGTGAGTGACGCATTCAAATTTGCACCAGTCGCCCTGGACATTGGAGTCAACTACTCGCAGCCCATGAAGCGTGCAAACCTTCGTTCTGTCATTAGGGTCATCGTAAAACAGCTTGACCTCTGTCTTTATGGCCTCATCGTCATCATACAGGACATGGAGAGCAGTCATGACCCAGACGGCCTTCCATACCTATCAGGGGCACAAGAGAAAACAAAGATGTTAATAACGAATAATATCTTTGACACATTTTCTATTCAGGGATCTCAGGCTGTTTTCATCGAAGATTCACACAATTTTATCTGGCACAGTCTAGTTATGTAATATCAAGACACACAAAAAAATTATGTCTGTTGGTAATATCGAAACAATGTTTGCAATTTTCAATGGTAACTGGGTTGGTAATGGCCTGGCTACAGATAAAAAGGTTTTGTTCAGTAGAAATAAAAAAGAAATTCATGCTACCATCCTCTAGCAAAACGATCATCATCAGTTTTACAAATGAGAATAGCTACTTTGTCAAGAGAAAGATTCAGGGATGATTCCACATCTTTGCACAAGACTTTTTTTTGTCACATGCTCTATACATGACCACATCATTTGTTTTTATCACTCGGAATAAATTAATGGCTTTCAATTATCAACTGTCACCTGATAGATGGACTGAATACTATCATGTTTCAGTATCATAGCTTTACGAACTTCGTTTTCTAACCAAAACAAGCTGCCGCACAATAGCCTTGATCGGCATTCAAAAAGAGCATGTGTATAGATACCGTAACTTTTGTTTACATGTTTGCTGTCAAAGACTTGCATCTGCATCACACTTTCAAAAAGAAAAAAGAAACAAAAATATGATCAGCTGGAGAATCTGCCAAAAACAAGTGAGTCCGCAATGATCAGAAAGTCAGATATCCAACTAAAGTCAGAAGTTTGGCATCCTTGTTACATTGCTTCCACGTAGAAACCCTTAGAGGACAGAGGCCTACAATCACTATAGATCTGAATCTTTATCTGCAACAAATAACTGACTGGAAAATTTCAAAATCTCACCTGTCAATCACCTTGGTGGCCTTGAAGACTGTAAACCCAATGGGCCAGCAGTAGATAAGGACATGTTTAGTTTGTTTACTTTGGGGACCAAATATACATTTACTTGGTGTAACTCACATCAAAAAGACACTCACATGCATAAACATTTGGTTCATGGCTATAAATTTCCTATTTGTTGCACTCCTTTCACGCCTTTCAGCCTCTTGCGGGAAGTTGTTTCATGTAATTTTGTTCCACCCAATGTCTAGTTTTATATTAACTTTTAAATGTTACCCAAAATCTTTCAATCTATTGTAAACAAAATAAAACTAAGACCACATTGCATAAAGCCAATAAATCAACACTTGATTTGCCCACAATGGCTACGGAAGCCTATATATCGTCATGAAGTAGGTAAAGAGTTAAGTGATAATGGTTAGGAATGATTAGGTCAGGTCACTAAACATAGGATCTGTATGAGGCACTGCATATCAGGAACTTTTGCTGTGATATGATAAATGTGATATCACAAGATAGATTGAGGGAATTACCTTTTTAGGTGCAGCTGATGACTTGCATTGAGGACAAGGACAGTCGCTGTCATCAATAAGCCAGTTGTCTGTCACCCTGCCCGTGCCTGGTAATGATTGATTGAGGAGATTGATTAGTTGGTTGGTTGCTTGGTTGGTTGGTTGGTTGATTAGTTGGTTGATTGCTTCGTTGGTTGGAAAAATGGTTGGTTAGTTAATTAATTGACAGATTGAACTGATTCAACACTGGCACATCATCACAGTTACAGCTAACCTGCACTTAGCTCTAGAACTGTCAAGAAACCATTCTGTTCAAAGACTCACTCAGACTGATATGCACCATAAATCTCCTCCTAAATATACAATGTTATTAACATGGCATTGGTATTGCAATGTGTATCATTTTAGCTCTTTCATTTTGCTGAAGCGCATGTTTGAAGCATGAACTTTCATCTAGCTCTGACGATCCGAAAGTTCAACCACCTTACAATGGTTTGACAATTAAATTCTTTTAAAATCCAGTCTAGTTATCTGTTTGTGCACAAAACAAACATGCAAAAGCCAACTAACTGTTCATTCAATTACCTTGACACTGATATATAATTTTAATGTTTGTTCCCTGGTTATGTGCAACTGCTTTCTGCATCCCATACCAAGAAAAATCTTTTTTTTTTCCTTTTTTTTCACAGAAAGCTAAAAACAGATGTTCTTGATCGTGAAAGAAACACAGTAAAAAACAGCAGTGTAAAGGCATATCGGAAACATCTAATCAGTTAGCATTTGCATGTTCTGTGAACAATTAGAGAGATATGGATGACAGATTGGGATGGAATTTTCATATTTTCACAACCAAAATAGAATTAAGCCCGATTTCACTGATAATTCAGTTCACTTGAGTCTGACAAGAGTTTGTGTTCAGAGGTTTCAGCCCATTGAACCAAGCATTTGAGATGTGTCATGATGAAATCAGGTGCTCATCAAACTGACGTGACTGAAGAAACCACATGCTCTTCAACAGTGAATGAAATTTCAACACAAAATTTATTCTTCACAGAACCCTTCTGCATCAATCTAAGAATATATTTCAGAGATAAACTGAGGCGCGGCATTATGAAATCAGGTGCTTGTCAAACTGAGATGACCGGAGAAATCACGTGTTTTTCAAAAGTGAATGAATTTTTAACGTAATTTTTATTTCTTCACAGAACCCATCTATATCAATGTAAAAATGTATTTCAGAATTGAATTTGCTGAAATAGATTAAGTAAAAGCCCAAAAGCTGTAATTTAGTGACATGGTCCAATAAGGATAAAGAAGAATTAACAAAAGTGAGCAGCTATTTTCTCACTAAATTCAGCTGCAGCAAACAGGTCACCTCCATCGTCTTTGATCGCCAATATCTTGACTTCTACTCCGGTAGAACAAAAATGTTTTCACACACAGAAAGGGAAATGGATAATCTTCACATTGATATCAAAACCTTCATACACTCAAAATCTGATGGGAGCCTGGTTAAGGTTCTGTTGCATCTCACTTTCTAATACTGCAACACTTCTGAATATGACAAGATTTCAATACAGTGGATTTCCGCCAATGTTCAGAAACACAGGTATGGAAAATGAACAACAACAAAAAAATTAGTGTACCCTCCTCATCTGCCATCTTTCCCTTTTTTTCCTATTTTGCTCCCTCCTTTCTCGATGGACATACTGACTCAATTTCAGGAGATGTCCATGCTTACCTAAACGAGGCATGTATGTCCCTCGACAATCATGAAACGGGTATCCATCAGGTCGGTGATTACTTGTAAAATTCGTTGTCACCTTTGTTGTCAGCTTGGACCACAGCCTGACAAACGTCAGGATGTCCTCATCCTGAATAGAAGGAGGCAGGTGTTCCAGTGAGAAGCTCGGAGCTGGGTGGAATGTTGGATGTCCTGGGTTCTTGGTGCAAATTTTCCACTGTGACGCTGCTTCATGAGCCTCTACCCCTACCTCAACTTCATGATTTCCTGCAGGTCGACACGGAATTATAGAGTTGTTTTATTTATGTTGATTCGATTTATAGGAACTGTTCCATCACAAAGATAGTGCAAACCACAAAATACAAGCTTCTGCCACCAAATGAATAGATTCATAAACAGGTATGACGCATGTAAAAAGAAAGAGGTTCAAAGCTGATGAAATATTGTACACAGAAAACATGAAGAAATGTAATCCTTGGAATAATGATCACTGACACCTCAAATAAAACAAAAGTCCAAATCACTTACGGAGTTGAATTACAGGGCAAACACAAATAATTGATGCTGACCTACAAACCATGTCTGGTAATTAATTAACCTATTGATAGGACCAAGACCACTTGTAAAATTTGGAATGATATCAAATACATAAATCTGGGCAGGTGGTAAAACATTTATTTGATCACAGCCAAAAAATTTGAGGAACAATGACTAATATCAGCCTTCGCACATAGGGATAATTGGTTATTGAGCTAGAAATACAGCAATTTTCACAAAGTACTTCGCTGGTTTTCTGAAAGATAAGTGTCGGTTTTATTGGAACTTTATCCTAGTCATTATCCTAACAGATTTACTAGCTACTGAGCTATTATCAATTTTAGTTAAACATACCAGTGGCCGTCAGACAGGATCTAGACAGTTTTGTGCTGGAGAATTCAGAAAGAGACAACTGGCCATGCAGATTCTTAATACTCACCTTGGTCAACCATAGCATCAAAGTCTCTCCACCTGACCAGGTCTCTTGACTCTCGTCTATCAGGAACACAGCAAGTTTCAGTCTTCTCCTCTGTAAGCACAGATATGGCAAAGGATATTTTAGTCAGCACAATGGTCACAATGTATGGCATTTAGAATATTTCCCTCAAAATGGTTCACTCCCTGCCATAAATCTCTATATGTTCTACTTCATAAGTCGATGTCCTGTCACTGAGCCATGGAAAACTTCAAACAACAGATTACAACATTCTGTCCTGAGAAACAATTGAGACGCAATGGATTCAGGCACTCGCCATTTTGAGTGCATGGAGCTATCGGTATTACTGTGAAAATGATTCATTTCCCTTTCTGTGTGTAAGAAAATTTTTATTTCACCTAAGGCAGATGTTGAGATTTGGCATTTAAAGACAATAGGGATGACCTCTTCCTGTAGCTAATTTTAATGAGAAAATGGCAGATCATTTCTATTTAATAGGTCATGCCACTAAATTAAAATTTTTGGGCGTTTACTCAATCTGTTTCAGCAAATTTAACCCTGAAATGAATTTTAGATTGATATAAAAGGATTCTGTGAGGAAAAAACAATTGCATGAAAAATTCATTCACAGTTAAAAAACATGATTTTTCTGATCATCTCACTTTGATGAGCACCTGATTTCATCCGTATCGAGTCTCAATTCCCCTACATTTCCAAACTAAACCCAAGACAAACTAGGAGCCCAGCTAAATGCCTAACAGGTAGTCTGCTTGAACACCTTCCAAAGAGCTGAGGATATATGAGTGTAATAACAGACAATGAAGTGCTCAGAGCCCATACTTTGTGGGAACAAGTGCTAAATAAAATATTTAATGCTGTCTCTTATTAATATCATTGTAATTGTTCTCCTGTTCCTGTGCACCTGTGCAATAACTGTCAAACATGTCCATGACAAGATCAAACTGTATCATGACTGGCAGATCAAACAGACTGTCAATCTAACAGAAGTTATTAGCTGTTTAACTAGTACACCAGACTGATACTCTTATGCTCAAATATAGAGTTTTCTTCGCTCTGACCATGGTTATCTGTCCTTCACTCACATTCACTCCATGCTACCCTTTCTCTACTTTTGCACAAGCAAATCAAGAGGCAGCAGCTGCTATTCCATGTGATTTGAAGAGACAGATAATTCACCCTATTTTGGCTTCCATTGCTCATTCATCTGCCAATCATCAGCTATCAGAAGATTCTGCATATTTGTGCAAACATCAACCCAGCGAGAAGGGATCAGGGATGTCAATCTGTCTCCATCAAAAAGTAAGAAAACTTCCTGGCATAATGTTTAGAAGCACATAAAAGTGAAGTACGTGAATGGTAAATAGTACCAGATTTTGGGCCAAGAGAAAAAATTACTAACAGCCAAAAAGTTGGAAATCCTACTAAAGTAGGAAATCTGACACCCCTGAGAGGTGTTTGATGATGAGCTGGCTGTGGATATACCATAACTAGAAACTCACATATGAGACCGATTTTTGGATATACCTTGTACATCGGATAGCTGTGAACTTGTCAGTATAGTGCTAATTTCATCTAGCTCTCTCTTAGATTGCGACATTACCTTTTAAGAGCTGTGCTGACCACAGTGCTACAGTTTTCTTTGCACCTTCAGTCAATCGCTTTTTACAGGGTTGAACGTCCTCAACAGCTTCTGAAAATGAATTAGGGATGAAACATAAACTGACAAGTATAGCAGTAGCCAGATGAACGCAGCCTGGGGATATAAACTACTGTACTTCGTTGAAAGACATTTGCTTTGCTATATTTGCTATTTGTCATCTTTCCTTAAAGCTTGTGTGATCAGATATGGCTGCATTTTCTTCAAGATGAAGTTAAAGTGAAACTCACAATAAAACTGTTGTTTTTGCAATTTTAAATTTTGATATGTGCAGCAGCCCATACAAACATAGCTATATAATTTAAAAACTGCTGAATTTTGTTTAATTTTTGCGTTCTATCCTGCTACACAATGTATGGGACAACTAACGTGATAAATGGTTGATTAAATGATGACTATTACATATACTTACATATACGAAAAAAAAAAAGATTATTCAGAAAACAAATAAAACAAAAAACTGAGATCAACCAATTTTATTTTTTTAGCCACTGTGGAACTTAGAATGGAATATTGTTACCAAAGACTTACATATATCATCATGCATCCTGTGCCTCCTTTTTTTCTTTTGATACATGTCAATAGCATGATACTAAAGAGTTATAGAGGATGCAGTTATTCCTGCCTACCCTGCTTGTGTATCATGACCAGATAAAGTTTGTCTTCTCAATGTGTCACTCACCATCTCCGAGTGGAGACTGGGCTCGTGAACATCCTGGTCTGGGGCCAATCTGCTCCTCATGCTCTGTGCCTGAAAGAATTAAAAAAAGAAATAAAAAAAAAAAATATATATTCTTTTTCCTCATTTGTATCCATGACAACGTGTTTCTGATTGATAAGAAGTGGAATGTTGGTGACACCGTTAACTGTTTCCATATGGAGCATTTGAGCCATTTTTAGCCAGAGCGGAAAAATTGTAAACAGATTTAGCTGTAGTGGTGAGATGATAAAACTTATCGTGTGATTAGTATTGTCTGGTATGTAACATGTCAGGAAAACTAATTTATTTGTGATGGCCAGTTCCTATGAAATTGTCCCTATACACATAAAATGCCCAATTCTTTTCTTCGCTATATATTGATAGCCACAGCTTTGGCTATATATATGAATAGGACTCATTGTTTTTCTCTTTACTATTCATGCATAGTGACCACTGCTTCAAACATATCAGCATGTCTATTAGTCTGAAAAATAGTTTGAGATTAATATACTGGAAACAGAGATGGGGCTAGTTTTATTTCATGATTAAAAGGGTTTCTTCAGTTTGGGCTGTACGCGGAGAGAATGGCAGAAACAATATAGTTAAAGTATGTAAAATACATAAACTATCAGGATATGACTGCATATCTGACACAAAATCTTTCCAAAGCATCCACTTGTTTTTCTAGAGCTTGTCCATTAGAGCCAAGTCATATGAAATGTGCTACGCCACAATGAGATGAGATGCAATCTACAAGCATGTACATAAACAGCATCAACATGACTTTTGAGATATTTTTAAACAGCGCAGTGTATTAAATTTAGTGAAAACAGAAATCTGACATGAGGAAATTTTACATTTGGATTGTTCATCTCTTTCTAGACCCTTCATTTATCTTTCACCAAATAAAAGTACCTTCATTTAGCATGGCTCCCCACAGTGAACCCATTTTTTTACGCTTTGACGCATTTTTTGTTGGGACCTCTGCATCATCTGAAAATGAAAGAATTAAAAAATTAGAGTTATATCGTCATGAAATCAATGTACACTACAGTTTAACTTATTTGCCATGGCGTAGGGTTATAGACAAAAACTTGCCACTGGTGATGAACTTTCTATTTGAGCACAGAGATAAGTAGCCGAAACAACTCTAATTCAGATCCTAATCTAAATATGAAAGTGTTATTGACTGTAGTTAGAATGGAATCTGATCTTCTTTTTCAACCACAAGGAAACTTTTATTTTGCCTTATTTCTGATGTCTGACAACTGATCATGTGTTATGAGATAGTTGAGTCTGAGAGAAGGAAGTTGGAACAGTCGGGGTTTTAGGACAAATGTGGTCACCAACAGAGATAGTTACACTACTGACAGATCAACAGGGGTGACTTATTGTAATGTGGGTGCTGAAACACAACTGCCATGGTCTGACCAAGGAACTTATACTGGAGAGCAGACTCATGACGTCACCATAACAAAACACCCTGCGTCTTGTGTGCCAACAGTGGACGCCATGTCCATGGAGGCGTTGCTATTTTCCTAAGCTTGGCATCCTTTACTATGCATGGAGTTGGTCACTATTATGATCAAGTGAATCATTTCTTGTAAACAAACGGATTCATTTTTTTTCTTTAATCGAGAGCTACGGCACGGACAGAAAATGACAGAATTGCAATCATGAGATAGAGACGCTGTAAATTTTGTTCATTCATGATATTATGAATACATGAAGGACATTGTCTTTCCCTCATGCTCCACACTCAGCATGTGTGACAACATCAGTCCACTCTCCAGTATAAATAACATAAGCTCCTTGAGTCTGACAGATCCGAAACGCACAGAGCAGATTTTGCTGACTTCAGTGAACATTAAGAATGTCACTACATGGCTACTGTGGCAGATTTACCTCACTTTCACAGCACAACAACTGTGGCTGGTAGGTCCAAAACATTCACTGTCCCTGGTTTAGTCCCAATGATTACTAACAATGCGATATTCAACAGATAATGTATCATGCAGACCTAGCACATTATGCACAGCACCTTCTGGTCATGGTTTTCAAAGTTTCTATTCATTGTGTTTCAGTTTAATTCAAGATATTGTTTCTAACATCATTATTTTTTTCATGGGTTATTTCCGCAGTTTTAACTAAGATCCAGTGCAAACCAGGCCTCACAATTACTAGATCTAAATCTGATATGTTTGATTGTAAATCTGTTGCATTTTTTTGACACACAAATTAATCAGATCCAAAGTACATTATCATAATCAGTTCTCACAAACGATAACTTCAGGCCATTAACAGAGCCTGAACTGGACATCTCTTGCATGATATGGTGAAAGAGGCTAGGTTGGTTGCTAAATTTTCATGTGCTAAATTTTCATGTATAGCTCTAGAGTTTATAGTCTTGATCAAAAGAGAAGTGTCTTGCGCCCACAGCAAATGAGTTGGAAGTCACTCACGGTGATCGAGAGTTGTTATGGCAGTTTTTAATTATTTTCTGATTCAGATACCAGATTTTCCTTTTCAGGTTAGAAAAGGTTGAACTTTCGTTTTGTGGAAAATGAAGGAAAAATGTTGGTATCTCAGGTGAAAAATAGTTAAAAAATGGCTGTAACCTGAAATCCCCCTGATCGACTTCTGACTCATTTGGCCTGGGTCCGAGGCAAGTGAGTGCACTGTACTTAGGTCAGGCTGTAGAAAATCACTCAGAAACGGACAACTTGGCTAACCATGTGCCGAGAGATTCACATTTGAAAATCAGCTAGATCTAGATCGAGATCTACTGTGATCCCATGCTTATGAAAATCTGATTTTCTAAAAATAAACTTCCCATTGAAATCCAGTTCATTACATCCAGGTGTGTCATATATTATAATTGTAACAAACAAAATGTTGCTCAACGTTTGCAGCTGTTTGTGCTCCTTATAATGACTTTTATCAGTCATTCCATAACCATGAATGCTACTTACATGGCATTTTGTTTCCTTTGGTAAGTGACAACTGTCCAAATCGGCCTACAAGTAGAACCAGATCTGTCTTAAACAATGCTGGCTGTCCTACTGCGCCACAAAAAAAGTTTCGGAGATCTATTTTTCTGTCTTGAACTGTGAGAAACAGAACAGCAAAAAGAAAATGCTTTGTGGGTAATGTCATCGTCATTAGGTCTAGCTATAGATCTAGATCTATATTAGGCTATGTTGTACATCTAAACTAGATCTAGATCTAGGCTAGATAGATCTGAATGTATGCAACAATTTCGGTGACCACAACAAATCAAAACAACAGGAACATGTCTAGATCTAGATCTAGATCTACCAGACAAGAATTAGAGTCTAGATCTATCATATACCTGTATGTTGCCTCCTCCAATTTTTTTGTTTTTTCTTTGGCAGCATAATGAAACCATTTAAGATCTAATGATTTCTTACCATTTAATTTTAGATGTAGATATCTCTATAGGGCCTACCTGGATAATAAAAAATCAACGAATTTTGGTTCAAATTAGATCTAGTCTAGATCTAGATCTATAGATAGATCTAATCTAGATCTAGTGCACTCTGTCATGATGCAGACAGAGAAATCTAGGTGACGAGAACACCCGCCCCGACGCACCGACCCTCCAGTCCTCTAGACAGTGTTTAGATCTAGGCTAGAGGCTGGGCCTCATGAAAAACAGATCTTCTGGAATCTAGATCTAGATCTAGATCTAGAAAGTGGTCGCATGGAAGTTCATTCGAAGCAAAAAACAATAATTTTATGTTCTTACCTCCTTTACCTTTACTAGAGACTCTCTAGAAATCTTAGATCTATTATGAGCGTTCAAGAGAATCGTGGAGCAAAGTATGCAAAGCAGTTAGATCTAGGTCCAAACCTAAATCTATTCCAGGTTGAGCGATCAGGCGATACAGACTAGCTCCTAACTACTCGTGGCCTACCTGCTATGCACAGTACTTGACCTGTCTCGTCTGGCCTTGAACTCAGTTTGCCCCCAAACAATGGTGTCCACTGTTAAGGAATTTCCAATTCTGACGTGGCCTCCGCCTCCTCAACTCAAAACTGAAACCGAATTACTAATTTTCGTCCAAGTTGTTTTCATTTTTCTTAGCCATTCAGTTTTAACCCTGTTTGTGGGAAGAAATTATGAAAGTAACATTTCTAAAGATTTGGATTAGGACATGTAGCTTAGTATAGTTTATTAGTCGATCGATAGGCCCCTAGGTTTTACATTTTGATTATAGATAATTTGCAGTTGTCTCTTGTTCTCTTCCACCCCCCCCCCCAGCCCACACACACATGCATATTTCCCCCACATCTCAGGCTGCCGTATGCTGAAATGCAGCTTCAAATGGGTGGCTTAAGTGGTTGACTCCTGCACTCAAGGCTTGCTAAGAGCACTGTCACTCAGACCGAATTAGGCCAAAGGCTGTCAGCCCCTGTCGAAAGCACCCATCATTGCTTTTCACTGGTGGCTAAGTTCTTAGTCATAATTACATAATTAACAACAAATGAGAAGATGAAACTGAAACTTCATGAAATTCTGAATGATTTCAAAAGCTCATCCCACATTAAAGTAAAACATTTCACGACGTGACAAAGAAATCAAAGAATAATATCACTTTTTTTTTTTAAACCACAGAAGTGAGTTTCTCTATGAAAAAAAAAAAAAAACGAAAGAAAAACCAAAACTAAAGTCCTATTCGGTTAGAGGTTGAAACATCCATGTAATGCAATTAAGGTAATCAGTAAAATAAAGTAAAGGTAAATAAAAAGACATTACAGACATTTGCAAAGTGAATATTATTATTATACTAATTCAGACTGTGAATATGGCTGGGCTGGAAAGGTAGGGCACCAGCACTAAGAACTCTGTTCTCTTTGCTGCCTACCTTCAGTACCGGTATAATTCATCAATATATGACTGAGAGGAGGGCACGTGTTCATATTAATTCTTTACAACATTAAATTTCGGTATTCACTATTGAAATGAACAAGCTGGTCATGTATACAAAAATATTCAGTTTTCCTTATCTTTTCTATAATCTGTGACTTTTTTTTTTTTTTTTTAGAGATATTGATCCCATTCAAAATTATCAACCCAGAAACTATCCCAAGTATCAGTAAATGGAGGTCTCTCGTAAGCTTTTCCTCTCTTAGCCTGTGGCCAACTATCGAAAACTACATTTATTTTATCCTCGCCCTATTCCAGACGCTGGCTTGGAAGATCACTTAAAACTTGACCAAAATAATTTTATCACCCCCCCCCCTCGGCTTTTTTAGAAGTTGCCAATTTTTGCTGAGAAATTTTGTGGGTAGAAATTTGGAATTTCGAATTTTGTCCCGACAGCGGCACTCAGCCTACTCTTCCGTCTTTGAAATGCCAAGGGCTCTTTAATGTGCTTAACGTACACACGGGACCTCCGAAATATATTCGACCTTATTCGAGAAGACTAGACGTCGGGCTTCCCTACCCACAGGAAGCCACGGGACCGTTGAGTCACTGAAAAAAATGCGAGTTTTCGATCTTCGTGTCCTGTCATCCCCCGATTCAGGACCGGCGAGTCGATCCCGGCCTATTTTCTCCATGAGCAGACGTCATACCACAGAGCCACTGCGCCCCCCTTATTCGATAATGTTAATGATTTAAGCCTTAGAAACATCAGCTATAATCGCTCAATGAACTGCTAATTCTTAAAAGTCAGTCATTTTTCAAATGTTGCGTTTTTGTTCCCCAAAAAAACATCAACAGTGTTTCTTTTCTTTCGTTTCAGTACTTCATTCACTCTCGTCGTCTGTCACTCTTATTTCACTGTAAAGTCACAAAGAACGTTACTGAATAAATATGTGTCTGTCTTTCCTCACACCTTACATAATCAAATTTATCCCCCAGAGAGACAAAATTTAACTCCAATTTTATAGACTAGGCCAACATTTATCGTAGATAGTGTTAACAAAATCAAGCCCGATTGCAAAGAAATAGTGTAAAATATAAAGAAAAAAAAATGTAGGTCACGAATGGAAAGGGAATTCCCCGGACTATTACGTGTCATGAGGTAACGAAAACAACAACATCGAGAAATGAACAAACAAAACAAAAACAGGCGGGCCCAAGTCAGGTGCAGATTAGTCATATCCACACATCAGCAATAACAAACCAACATTACTACTGGGGACAGAGTTCTCGAAGACGAGTTTGAATTGCTTTCATTACGCCCACTACGATGAAGGCGTATTTTGGTCTACTTTTTCCCCCTAGGAAATGAAAATCATGAGAAAATGAAACTAAAAGCCAAAGAGTCGACAAGGAAGTACGAGCAGTACCAGTGTCATGTCTAAGCAGAGCGTTGGAAAATTATGTTCAAACTAAAATTTGTTATTGTTATTTTTGAATGTATTGACAAAGAAATGATATTTGGATCAGGCAGTCTCTCAACATGCAAACATAACGAACTACAATGAGCTGAGATGGTGGTGGTTTTTATAAGCTTTTCAACCTCCTATAGTGGTGGTTATCTCAGCTGTCCACAACCGTGGTAAAAAAATAACATAACACTTAAGAGCTGAGATGGTCTTTTTTAAATTTATTACGTTTCACTACTGTACTTTCATGGTCATTTTTGTGGCTACTGGTTTAGAAATAGATGCTATTTTCATAACACAACTTTACAGTTGCAGTGAGAACTGCTGTCACATTAGATCAGATCTAGGCAAATGCGATATCTTTAAGAGTCCTACTACTCTTTGGTAATGTTGACCTGATCACTGAGATAATGTTCACGAGTGCATTGTAATTACTAGGCCTTCATATAAAAGCTTTAGTTATGCTTTAATTTTTTCTTTAAATAGTTTATTAATTTATTTACATTTCCTTCAGATGCATATCTAGATCTATATTACATAACATTTCATCCATTTGTTTTCTAGTTAACTTTAAATCATCCGCTTACAAGTGATGAAAAGAGCTATGATTGGCAAAGAGAATAATGTGTTTTCTCTTTCATAATTATGACCTCTGAATTGGTATCAAATTGCAGAGAAAAATGTTGACAAATAAAAAGGTATATGTATAGAAGCCGTAGTAAGGGACGCAGTGGCTCAATGGGTATGACGTCAGCTCATGGAGAAAACAGGCCGGGATCGACTCGCGGGTTCTGCATCGGGGGATGACAGAACACGAAGATCGAAAACCAGCATTTTTTCAGTGACCCAACGGTCCCCTGCTGGCTTCCTTTGGATAGGGAAGCCCGACGCCTAGCCTTCTCGGAAAGGGGGCGAATATATTCGGAGTTCCCGTGTGTACGTTAGGCACGTTAAAGAACCCTTGGCAGTTGAAAATCGATGGAAGAGTAGGCTGAGTGTCACTGTCCGGGTAAAATTTCCAAATTCGAAATTTCTACCCACAAAATTTTTCAGCAGAAATTGGCAACTTCTAAAAAGCCGAGGTAATTGTTCTTTCTAAGGCCTGAAAAGCTGAAGAAAAACAACAAATGATATCATATAGCATGATTCGAGGAGATTCTATGCACGAATGTTATAATAAATTGACATATTCCAAAAGAACTGGGCTTTTATCGCAAAATAATGGAAGAACTAGTCATGAGCGTTACAGAACTTTATCATGCCATCAGTGGTACGCTTGTCAAATCGAGACAATTCTTGAGTCTGCTTTGTTCTAATGTTGTTCGTGATATTTTTGTCCGCATTTTAGTGTGAACGTATCTTACAAAAATATGGTCTCATCAACTGTTATTGGAATTTCCATTTCGAGAACACCATCATAAAGTTTATCTTATCTTACACTCTTGTAAGATTGCCATCGAGGTTCAGAGCGGTCATGTCGTGAACCGAAATCAATTATCATCATGAAATTATGTATGACACTCTTTCTAGCTTTTTGTGATAGTTTGAGGGCTAATGTGTTTGGGGATATGTGCTCATAAACATACAGTGGTCTTATCTAGTAAGGAAAAACCAACAGCTGAAGCCACCAGCGATATCTTAAGCCTGCCAATTGTATAAACACATTCCTCTGTGTTTCCCCGAAAAAAAAACATGTCTTGATCTATGAAAATGACAATGCATGAGAATGCGACCACCCGGGCGTTCTGCAAAAATAACATGAAACACCATTGCGTTTGCCAGCGAGGCAGAAATTTCACTCACACTGTGCACGTGGTCTTGAGATCTAGTCTAGTTTTGTCACTGTTTTTCTTTCTATCTTCTCTTTCGTTAAACTCTGATGCATTGTTCAGAGCATGTCTGAGCTATCATATCACTCAGTCAGCAAATTACAAAAAAAAATGGACATCAGTGTTATATTCCACGTCGAGGGCATCTTGAAGATAGAAGATCTAACGGATGCCAATATTTCTCTCAGGCCAATGCCGTACAAATGTATTGTCTTTTCTAAACAGCAGGCTTTCAGATCTATATATCTCTAGTGTCGTCTGTGTTTTGTTTTGTTTTTTCTCTTGTTTTGATTGTTTAATGTTTTATTTTATTATTATTATTATTCTGTAAACCTGAATCTGTCTAGTCTTGTTCATTTTCTTCTTCTTCTTATTATTTATTTATTTTTGCAAGTTTTCAATTTATGTTAGTCTAGTCTTGTCTACGTTTTGTTGTTGTTGTTGTTTAATACCTTGCTCAACTTGTTTACGTTAGATGGTCTGATGCTGCCAGAAATTGGGACCAGGCGCAGCGGCTTTGATGAGAATGTTTCATCCCGTTTTGATGATTGCCGATGTTCCTAATGCACCGGAACGGGGGGGGGGGGGGGGGGGTGTCAAACAAAAAACAAACAAATAGATAAATAAAATAAATAAGTGCCCTCTTAAATAATCCCCCTCCACCCCACCACCCCACCCTTCGAGCCCCCTCTCCCCATCGCATAACCAAAAGATCTGTCACTGACATTGAGAATGTGACTCACAATGAGAATAACATCTGATAAATTAGACGTTATTCTCATTTTCACCTGGGATGATAACCAGCAACTGATAAGCATTAATGAAGACAGTGTCAGAGAAACAAATAACTTTAGACTGCACTGTAGAAAACCTCACAGAAAAGTTTGAGCATCAAATAACAATATGAGACGCGACACGACGAAATCAGGCGCTCGTCAAATTTTGAGCATATGGAGTTATTGATATCACTGTAAAGATTATTCAGTTCCCTTTCAGTGTATGAAAATTATTGTTCTACCTTAAGTAGAAGTCGAGATATTGGCAATTATAGACGATGAGGGTGACCGGTTGCTGCAGCTGAATTTACTGAGTTAATCCTTCTAAATCCTTGTTAGCCACTAAATTAGAGTTTTTGACCTTTTTCTCGATCTATTTCAGCAAATTTAACTCTGAAATGCATTAAGATTGATATAGAAGGGTTTGGTGGAGAAAAAAAAAAAAACGTAAAAAATTCATTCACTGTTGAAAAACACGTGATCTCCCCGGTCGATTCAGTTTGACGAGCGCCTGATTTCATCGTGTCGAGTCTTATACAGACCAAGCAAAACCAAGCAACCGACCATGCATTCTAGAGCAAAGTCACGAAAGGTGTTCAACAAAAACTCATCAACAAACAATAATAGTAGCAATGCAAACAAACAAATAGACCAGTAAAGGAATAAGGTATGCTGCCTAAACAACGTAACAGAAATGGATCAACAACAGAAATACACAAACAAGGGCGGGGGAGGGGGGAGGTGCGGTTGCACCCACGTCCGTGCTGTTGCAGGTTCTGGCCGATTCGTGAGTCCTCCCATTGGGGGATGGAGAGACACGAAGATCGAAAACCTGCTTTTTTTTTTTTTTTCAGTGATTCAGTGGTCCCCTGGCTTCCTCAGGGTAGGGAAGTCCGATGTTTGGCCTTCTCGTTTGAGGGCGAATTTATTTCGAAAGACCCATGCCGTTTGTACGTTACGCAAACCTTTGGCAGTTCAACATCGATGAAAGAGTAGGCTGCGCAGCGTGCCGCTGTCCCGGCAAAATTTTCAAATTCCAAATTTCTACCCATAAAAATTCTCAGTAGGTTAAAAACAGGCAACTTCTAAAAAGCCGAGATAATCCTACTTTCTTAGGACTGAAGAGGTTAAATAAAAACAAAGAAACAAACAAACAAGAAACAAACAAGGACTTCCAATAAATCTCATAGAAAAGGTTCAGCAACAAAGAAACAAACTCACGTCTCTACACCTTAGAGAACTTTACACACAAACAGAAAAAAAAAAAAAGCATGCAATTTAGAAATCCCTACAGAAAGTCTTCAGCAACAAGAAAATCTAAAACAAACAATTCATAAATAAAGAGACAGACAGACAAACAAGTGGACAAAGAGGCATGTGCTCTTGATAACCTCAGAAAAACGTCTCCATCAACGACAAGTATGTCTGACATGGTCTGAGCCTAACGTGGCGCCGACTCGGTGAATTGAAGATGTCTGACCCAGATAGCCTTTCATCGCCTGATGATCAGACCACAAAATGGCAGTGGTTTAACGGGATCATCCACAGAGTTCAAAACGCGCTGTATTTCCCAGCATGCTAGAGAGGCAGAATTAGAGTGTTTGCCGTTATCAAAGGCTTGACATCGTAAACAGAGGGAAAGAAAGAAAACAAAACAACAAAGGAGAGCGCCGATTGAATTACAGCGCCGTGATTAAGTGCACGTTGATTATGTTGTGTCATCTTCTAGATCAGCAGTTCCCAACTTGTTTGCACTCGTGGCCCTCTCTGTACTATAAAATCTCTAGCCAAACCCACAAAAGGCTTATGGGCTCGAAAACTTTGGAATGTATTCATACAAAATTTGGCTCACAACACTGTTGCATATGTATCTCTGTTTCTATGTACATAAACCCGAAAAAAAAGCTTTATTTTTAACGTTATTCTTTAAGTAAAAATGCAATAATAATAGATTTGTTTCGACCACGTGAACGGCTGGGACTCCCCCGTTTAATTATAGTAGGCTAGGGGTACAAACACTTCAAAGTGTTCACATTGACAAAGAAAAACATATAAAAATGCACGGGATCGGTGATAATTGTTCATATATCTCATGGTGGAGCGGCAACAAATACCAGTGAGTGATGTATTTTTAGCAACGGGGTACAAACACTCCGCCCGGGATTTTCATGCTTCGTCGCATATGAGCTATTGAATAGTAAACTCGCGAGGGTGCTTGATAGTATGATGGGTTCAACATAGGTTTTCTTTGTGAAACATTCAGTATAATCATTCAAAACATCACGCTTTGCCATACATTGTAAGTCGCAGAGCTGTTATTTAAAAAAAAAATCTCCTGCTGAGGTTATGTGTTTTCATCTAGTACTCAGTAAGCTTGAAACTCACGCGACGCGCCCCTATCAGCAGCTTGATTTACATTAATTTTTATTTTCTGTGACGGAGAAGGCAAGAAACAAACAGTTAAATTTAGCCCAAGCTTTTTCTATCAAGCTGGTAGGGGTTGAGAGACCTTGTTCTAGACTTAAGCTTATTATCACAGTCTATCTTCTCCACCATTCATTATCTGTCTATCAGTCGGCCTGTTTGTTTGCCTATTTTGTCTAATAGTTTGCCTGCCTGTATCCCGTCCGTCTGTCTGCCCAGTCTGTCTGTCTGTCTTTCTGTCTGTCTGTCTGTCTGTCAGCCTGTGTGTCTGTCCGTTTATCTACCTGCCTGTTTATCTTTCTGGCAGTTTGTATTTCTGCCTTTCGGAAATCCCTGGGCGTATCTTACGGTTTGAGATGTCCTTTTTCGTCGCATAATATTGTTTTTCCTGAGTCCATCTGCCCTTGTTTTTGTGTGCTTCTTTGCTTATGTTTTTTCCCCGTCCCGTAGTAGATAATAATTTGTCAGCCTTTGCTAAAGGTCGATACCATTAATGAATGTGAAGTTCGATAACGAACTCGTCTTTAACACCACTTGGGCTGCCAAACCGATTAGGCCCTACCAATCATCTGTTTCTCAATATTGGAAAACATCTTTATATTACTCCAGTGACCAGTAAGTAGGAAATGATAACGAATACACAGAGTGAATAGACAGTTCCTTGAAAAAGTGATATCCACTGCAGTCATAAGTGTCAGCTGTTTCGTATTTTTTAATACTGTAATACCGTACTTCTCGTATCACATGGCGACTGCCGGGAGGCTTTGCTGGCGAGTGAGCCAAGGGAAATAACCCAATTTATATTATCCGTGTACCCAAGGGCAGTAACGCCACGTTACTTGGTTATGGCTTGTCTAATTTCCTGAGTTATGGGACTTAGACCATTTATTATACCGTGCGTTACATCTCCCCCAGTTAGTTACTTTGCACAGCAGTTGGATTTGGTGGCATTGCTGTTTGCTCTCTACGCTTTGTAATTTGAGGTTTAACTTGATTTCACAGGTGCATATCAATAAGTTATGGTTTCCGGTGTCTGACATACGGGTAATGACAATGAATTGGTAAAAAAAAAAAAATTAGTATTGCCACTTTTTTGCTCATAAACACACTGATGTAGGTGCTGGATCAGACATAAAATGAAATATGATCTCTGTCACGACATCCTATATTCCCTGTTTTATTTCTATATAGTTATCTTTTCGATATCGTTCGCTTATCAAAGTTACCGTCATGTGAGATTGTATTATATTATAAAACTAAGAGCTGCTAACTATTGCTGAAGATGGCAGGGATGTTAATTGAGCCAATGGTCATCTGTTTCTTGATAAAAAGTGGACAGTTCAGATATTACTAAAGCATAGTGAATATTGTATTCATTTTCTTTTCAGCCTTAGGAAAGCCATGAATTATTTTTAGATAACCAAGGGATCTGGTATTTTCGTTAGACATATTATAGAAGCTTTCTGAAATTATTTTGGAAACAGATGGCGGTACATGTATTAATATTTGGGCATATTTCCCAAAACTGAAAAAACTTCTCTGCACATTGTTTCTTCTATGTACCAGCGAATAAAAAAAAGAAGGTTCTGCACTTTAGACTTAAAGGTTTTTACTAAGACTTTACAAAAAATGTGACCTTCTTAGGGGTCGTAAATGTAATGCATTAAAAAGGCAAGATCATTCTGCTGTGTGAAAATACAAGAGTCTGTCAGGTCAGGGTTTGCAAAATGTCTTGTAATGTAAGTGGAAGAGAACCTGTGGCCTTTGTGGGAAATTTTTAAAGTATACGTGTAACGAATCATGTTGTGTAGTACACACGCAAGAGGTCATATGTATAGTCATGTAACCAGTTGTAGTGCAACCGCGAATGTTCCAGTATGCATGTGTGCTGTTTTGAGCTTGGCCTTGAGCGTATGTTTAGGTATGACAT
>JBCAUA010046853.1:0-11759 GCA_038406235.1 Peronia verruculata
AATATATTTCGGAGGTCCCGTGTGTACGTTACGCACGTTAAAGATCCCTTGGCAGTTGAAAATCGATAGAAGAGTAGACCTGAGTGCCGCTGTCCAGGCAAAAGTTCCAAATTCCAAATTTCTATCCACAAAATGTCTCAGCAAAAATTGGCAACTCTTAGGATTGAAAGGCTTAAGAAAAACAACAATCTCACCGGCACAGCCGATACCTGGCCTGGCCACAACCAGCATGTGTAAACAGTGTCGATCTACGCTTGTACCGGGTGCCGGTACACAGGGTACACAGCTGAAGTTTTACAAAGTGGAATGACCAAGCCTAGTCAGGCACAGATCGATCACATTTGACGTGAGACCAATCAGCCTGATATGATCCTGTTTAGTCAGTGATAATTAAACACAACACCGATTGATTTCGTGGTCGGACACGGCAGGTGTGTGTAACGTGGCTTGCTGTTATTAAAAAACATTGCAATATTATTACATGTACTTAGTGATCGAGCTCTTTAATACATAACGTTCGGTCACTGTTTGATCGTCAGCCAAATCATTTCCTTTTGTCAAATACAAGAGGTATAATCATAACATATGCCTTGCAAAGAAGGGGGGGGGGGGGGGAGAAGCACCTATGTGAATTAATATAAGCAACCGAAAATTCTGAGGAAAAAAAAAATTAAAACATCACCACGTCATGATGTTTTAATTTATTTATTACTATTATTATTATTAAGCCTATTATTATTATTATTATTTTCGCTATTGTGATTTTTTTTAAATTGCACCACGTTTCAAATAACAAGAGATAATGTTATTTTGTTCCTTCTCTGCAATGTTTGTCCTACACCTCTTGTACTTAGCAAAGGGAAGCAATGTAGCTTGTTGAAAAAAAAAAATGGCCGATTTTGATAATTCACAGAGCGAGAACAGATCTTACATTTATCGATTATTGAATGCTATTATGCCATACCGTTTCATTCTCTGGCATCCATCCTGCAAAATTTAGCTTTAAGTGCTCAAATTATAAGAGGATACATTAAAAAGTTTCTGTGAATACATATTTCCAATCCTGTTATCATAATGATTTCATGGACCCATGCCACCAATTATATCAAAATTCACTTTTTCATGTCCAATGAGCAAGTCAGAAGTGAATGGTTTATTCAAAATTGAATGTAAACAACACAATTATGTCTCTATTACGACAGATTTAAGTTTGAATTAGTATTTATGAATACTTTTCTAAAACATGTCGGTATTTCATCTCTTCTTTCACCCAATTTGTGTGCCAGTTCCAAGTGTATAGAATATCAGCATTGACAGTTATTGTCGGATATGTCAATAGACAATGTCACATAGGCGGCAAAACATCGTCTTTGCCTTTACTGCTGTGTGTTATCTAAAATACTACAAGAAAATTACTACAAGAGTCAAAAGGCTCTTCTTTCTCGCTGATGTAGTCCTTCTAATCAATTATTTAACTGAGCAAACATGTCGGTGGAAAAGGTTTTATGTTGTCTTAGAGTCGCAGAGTGCGTGAATGGAGAATCATTATAACTAGCTAAGGAAGAGGGAAGGTAGGTGTGAGTCCGAAGAAACAAAAACAAATACAACGATTTGTACGTCATGACCCTCCCCTGCCCTCTCTCTTTCCTAAGCCCTTGCTAAAGTCCCTGACTGAATAGATTTGCACGATAGCTTTCCTGGGAGACCTTCGTTCCTTTACTCAGGGCCACAAAACGTTCTCGCTGCCAGACCGGATCAGACACAATCAAGAGGTGACACCAAAATCAATATACACCGACATTTGCGCCCCTACTCCTTTTTTGTGTTACACGTTAATACGCCAGTGACAAGACTGCGAGGACAGCAGAGCAAGACAGCAAAGAAAAGAAATGTTCACTGTAATGTACACTGCATTCAGAGCAAAGCGGGGGAGACTTCTAGCACTTGAATCTATTGTTTGATTTTGATCTTTGAGCCCCCCCCCCCCCCCGTAAACGATTGAAAGAGTGATTGACATGGCTCAGTAGGTCACTTCTAATGTAGTAAGTACTGGACGTGTTTGTAAGGTTGACGGAAACTCCTTGTTATGTTAAGCTTATATTTTTTTAGGGTTTCCTATCAGTCTGCCAGTGGCATTGTGATTGTTACATTGTAAGTCTTGAAGCGACAAGGTAAATACATGTTGGGAATGAGAAGGGGATTAAATGACTCAATATCTTTCGGAACGATTCTTCTTTCTTCTTTTGCTTATTACTACTATAGGGTTTATTTCTAACAATTCTTACCATTTAAATCTAGTAAAACGGGCAAGGGATTCTAAATGTCCCAGTGAAATAAAAGTTTGTTTGGATGTTAAAGAGGACTTTGACTCAGGTGCGTTTTACATGCGCACGGTTACACCTGCCGACTCGCTATCCAAAGCTTGTGGCAAGCACTGTTTGTAAGCTGAAAAAAAACTGATAGCGATAGGCATGCTTAGACACATACAAATCGTGCTATAAAAACATAGACTGAGGCCGGAAAAAGAAAATCTGTTTATACAAAATGCGTAAATATGGACACTTAAAGAAGTTGTTTAAAAGAGAGAGAGCGAGAGAGACTAGATTCTAGTACCGGCACATGAGGGTAAATACACGCATTAAAAAAAAAAAAAAAGGATTATGATTAGGCTTATTTGGCCGGCTATATGTTTTCCTATTCAGCACATTAACTACATCCATAACGACAATCAACACTTTCCAACAAGCAGAATAGTCACACAGTTTAGTAAAGTATTTTGCCAGCATGGTCGTTTTACACCTCGGGTATCAATGAGCTGGACCGAGACTTGAGATCGAACTAATGTCACTGGTCATTGAATCTTCTCTCTGTTAACCTACTTTTAAAGCTCCTACCAAAACGAGAAATCATGCCAACCTAGACATAAAGTAACATTTTGATGCTCATTAATTGTCTTTCTCACCTTCAAAGTACGAAGCCAAACTAAATAAGAGGTATATCCAGTCCAGAATCACAGAAATAATCCAGAAATGCGGCTCTTACATGAATACCGACCAAGATCATACGGCTGCTTGTTTCCTAGCAGAAGTAAACTAAGGAGGTCGCCATTGCATGACCTTTCCCCTCGGGTAATTTCCGTAACAAATTTCGGCAAGCTTCGGGTCAACTCGCCGACAAAGTTTAGAATGTTGCGACCCTCCGGTTCAAGGCGAAGCTGTCGTCACATAGCAACACTGTGTTACGACAGACGCCCAAGAGGGGCGGGAAATTTACAGATCCTTCCTAACCCGCTTACTTTCACGTTTGAGTGCACAGCCCCTTTTTCTCACAAGTTGTCTTCACAGTATGAAGACCAGATCGAGGGATAATGTAGTCTTACGAAGTAAATCGGGCGAAACACACACAGGAGTGACTTATGATGAGTGGCACAGCCGTGCTTGTCCCGCGGTTCGTTGTCGTTCACTACAAACGAACAACATGTAATTTAACCGGCATACAATTCAAGAACATAGACTACAAGACATACCTGCGGACACATTGAAACCACACTCTCGCACCTTCAGCTGTTCCACCACCCAACTAATGTTTTAATTTGCCTTTCTTTTCTGTGAAGAGATAATATGACAGTTTCTGTCACACACGCCCTACCTATAGTAATAAACTAAAACGTTGAGGCCTCTCTTTTTCAATATGTCTCTGACCTACACCACATCATGCAAATAAAAAAAAAAAAACATTAAAGACTTCCAGTTTATGATAACATTTGAGACAAAACAAAGTATGTTAGGCGGTTCTTCCAGACAAACTTTGCAGTTCCCACTACCAACACTGCAATTAACTAAAGGACTTTAACATTCCAACCTAGGTACCTGCATTACTAGAGTCTATGTATGTACAAAGACTCAATGAAACCTAGTCATCAGAGTGCAAGCAAAGAATTTCTGATGCAAGGCTAAAAAAAAAAAAAAAAGTGCTGAAGATCTGAAATGACTGAATTTGCAAAAAACAGCAATCTTGTCTTTCATAAAGGTGTGACAGTTTTGTGTTACCAGTATGAAGGCCATAAAGTGCATGTGTATGGATCTCTCTTTGTCAGAAATAAAATTTGTCAGATCTTTCAACGATGAATAGACAGAATATGATAATCTCACAACTTTGGCAGAAAAAAAAAAAAAATAAGACGCTGGTCATACAATCTCAATAACTCTTTTAAAAATTTTTCAGTGATTCAGATATTTATTTTATTCTCAAATTCTGACATTGCAACAACACAATATATAGCAACCCAACATGATCCACCTGCAACAAAGATAAGGAGATGAAAGCTCTATGTACTTCTGCTAACATCTAAATTCATGCATGCTTTTGTAGTGAGCTTTTAAAAGAATTCATTTTTTTTAATTACCATCATTTTCATTTATGAATATGATGATAGAATACATTTTCAAATCAACATCTTAATTATGTAATTATATCTTATATTATGTATTTAAAACTTCCAGTAAGTTAAGAATTTGCGCAAAGAAAACAATTGTAACAAAACACAAAGATAGCCAGTCATCACTTCCATGAAACAATACTATCCTCTCGATAAATCCTTTTCACCACCAGTGACCAAGTTACAAAATCTTTCAAATGAAAACAGACTTGCCATACATTTCTGTGAAAGACTAGTGAAAAATTTGACATACGTACTTACTGAAACATTAATTTTATACTTCAGTATTATCCTTTTCTGTATAGATTGTTTCTCCCTTTCTCCCATGCATTTCATTTCAATAAAATTCATTAATTTTAAAAAGTAACGAATAATCAGCCTTTCAAATCACTAGCATGTTATAAGTTCCATTAGCATCTATGATCATTTGCAGAAAACTTTCACCAATTGCATGGACTATAATATAATCCACTGGAATCTAAATCCATCTATATAAGCTTCTTCAATCTTTCAAATCTATCACAACATTTTATTTGATCTAATTCAGTAATACTATTGCATGTACAAACAACAAGACACTATTACTTTCTACGACTTTCGTCCTCACAAAGTTACTATTTGGTGCAACAGTTCCGGCTGTTACTGGAATTCTCTCCCTGATTGTTTCATAAAGAAAAAAAAAATTTCAGTAGTTTTTTCTATCAACATTTTCAAGCATGAAAATAAATGTACCGGTACAATTTTTTCTACCTTTGACAATAGTCAACAGTCAATCCATATGGGATCAATGATGAGTATTGAGATTACAGCTTATTTCAAAAGACTTTAAAATATTTATTCATTATCAAAGTTTCTGTCTAGAGATCATTGAGTCTTGATCATTTTTTTCTTTTATGTTAGTAAGCTGTTGAAGACATATAGGTCTAATCTTTTCATTGGTAAGAAAATAATGCCTCACTTATGTCACAAAATCATTTTAAAACTGACATGGTATTATCTATGTTAGATAACATAGTGATCAAAACAAAATTATCAAGCACAACACAAAATAAAACATGAGCATGAAAATTCATCATACCAAAATGTTGAAAATACCGGTACTGAAATACTTGAGATCTCATCAAAAACAAACTCAATGTGCAGAATTTACATACAACTGAGTCCACTCAAACCAAACTCTGATAATCCGAAAATTTGATAATTCGAATAAAACAAAACAATAGATTATTTTTTTCCCCTTTGTGCCCATTAAATGCCTCTTACATAATTCAAAGCCATCGCTGTGAGTTTCCTTTAAATCGAGCCAATTAGCGCCACAAAGGTAAAAAATCGGCTTTTGTTCTCTCCACGAGGCTCCCACCCAATAGCGAAAACAAAGGAGACAGCATCGCAGATGGGGTGAGAAGGATTTGGCAATTAATTTACATAGCCTATATATATTGTGAATGTGCTCCATGCCGCGGCGTTAACTGGGCCTATGTGTTGTTGTTAAGGGGGGGGGGGAGTACGAGAAGCAGCAATGCCGAGCAGTGAAGCATCCTCGAAGAGCTTCACAGTACTGGTAGACACAGTCAAACACGTGCTTCTGCGATATATTTACGATACTTCGTGTGTAGGCAACCCTAATAAGGCGTTTCTCCTGTGTTATAATCACTGTCTGTTTGGTTCTAGCACTGTGACGGTATAGCTCTAGTCTGTTTCTACATCATGCTCCCTCTTTCACCTGCAATTGACTAGCTTTATTATATAGACTAGATCTATATGATGGCCTCCTCTAACACAATGGAGAAAAAAAGATGGCTCTTTCCACTGAGTCCAAAATAAAAATCCTGCATGAAATAGACAGGTGTGATATCCAAGAAGGCCATAGCTGAAAAGTATGTTATTCTCCAAATATATTGATGACAATACTAAAAAATTGGGAACGTGGAAAAAGCTGCAGCCTCCTCTTCTTTTTTTTTTTTTTTTTGGTGGCTATAGATCATTCGAGAATTATTTCTCTTGTTAATAAAACTGGAAGATGAACTCGCATAAATCGAATCTGTTAGGATAGTCCCGGCAAAGGCAAATTCAATTTAAGTGGACTCGACTGTATGTTTTTACATATGTACCATACATGAGAACCAATAAGACATGAAAACTCGTTTCTTCTAGTTTTTTAAGCAACAAACTGCAATACACTGTACTCTAAGCCTATATGTCTTAACACTGATCATGGACCTTCACATCTAAAGTGAAGAATAGTAAGTTAAAAAAATTGGATTCAGAATATCCCCACAACATCATGATGTGATGAAATGTTAAAGGAAGATACTGGTCATCATTTCCTCATAATAGTTGTGCAAATAAACAGGTTCATGTGATCAGATTGTAGTTTTACTTTCCTCTGCATCATTTTAAGGAATTTGTGACTTATTAGTTTGAACTTCAATTATGAGATCAAGCTCAGATCTTCAATAACAAATACTAATAGTAAGTTCTAAACTCACTAATAGTACCAATACATCATGATCAAGGATTGGTTAGAACAAAGTTTCTTTAGATGAGATTACTAGAATTGATGTCTTTTCCTGAGTAGGAAATACAGGTTTGTAGATCTCAGAAATAAATTGTAATGTGACAGCGCTAGATAAAAACACTGAGTCATGAAAAAATTTGGGCATGGGTAACTCCCCCCCCCCCCCAAAAAAAAACAGGAAGAGGGGAAAAAGGGCAAAGGAAATAGGAAATGACTTTTAGGGCTGGTGGGGAAAGGGGGGGGGGGGTGTGGAGGAAGTGGGGGTGAAGAGTAGCAAGATTATATGTTTGATGCAGAACTTTGCCAATTTTTCCTGGTCACAGATCTAAATCTGTATGGTTTACAGAATTCCAAATCAAAGCCAGCTGGTCAGGCTAGGTCCCAGGCAGACCAATATAGATTAGGTAAGACCTATTGGATTATGTTGTCATCCATTTCTTTGGAGCAATGTGGTTGTAAAAGTCAATAAATAGTGTGAAGTACATGTATATATTCCATTCACGAGCCTGACTGGCATCTTAGGGAACATAATACATGCAGGCTACATGTATATGTAGTAAACATTAAACATAATGTAGTAGACACGAATAAAGCAATGCCATATGTATTTGCTTGAAACATTTGCACTGTATTATTAGGAAGATACAAAATGGCAATATAAACAGTTACACATGCAAAACAGCAAAGATTATTTATGACATGTAATCAATACACAGATGCCACTGTTCATTCGGTATTTATGTGTATTTCACGGACTCTCATTTTTCGTCTATATGACTATATTAATTACCATTACATCACTGCAAACTGCATCTGAAACTGATTATCATAAACAGAGGAGAACCCTGCTAAATCAAATGTCATATCTTAACAACATGGTAAACCCATTTTTCATACGATCACTCTGCAATCATAAAACCATAATGCAAGGGACTCTGCATAGTGAGACACTGACTGTTAAGGATAGACCCAAATTTACTAGTGCCACTATCAATTTATACTACAAATCTGCAACAAAACCCGTAAAAGGCTTATGGACTTGAAAACTGCTGAATGTATCTATATGAAATTTGGCACACAACATTGTTGCACAAACATCGGTGTTTCTGAGCTAACTATGTTAGCCCATCAACCACTTGTAGAGCGCTCCTGACCCAGTTCCGTGAGTCCAAAAAGGGGCACCCATCCTCAGGGCTTGTGACCGCCTCGCCAGCGCCCATACCATATGCCCTAAGAGACAGGACAGATGCCTTCGGGCCTCTGACTATGCATGCCGCATCGCACACTGCAGGAGTCAACACGGCCTCACATGCTTCTACCAATCTGGGCTATGTGGGATGTTGGGAGATGCTACTCGTCTTGATGCAGGCAGACCTCCCAGAAGACAAGCAGATGTGTGTTCTGGCTTTTTCCAAATCTCAGAGCCACAGAGCAGTGTCAGCCCAGTTCACTGAACTTCGTCATGAAGTGTCGGCCAACCCCGGCCCGATCCACCCCATAAATACTCCCCCCCCCCACTGGTTTGGGGTGGAGCAGAGAGAGGCAGTGCCAGCAATCCGCCCGCCCAGGCAGCAGCTGACACTCCAAAGGTACTGCTAGACTGGTCCCCTACGAACTCTACTGGGATGGAAGCCTGAGGTGGTCAACCCCTCAGCTAGGACAGCCTCCCGACATTTGTTTGTGGGCCATGAACTGGCCCGCTTAATAGCGGTTACCACGAGAAAGTGTCGGTGAGACTTAGCCAATAGCAGAGGAGAACCCTCCTGGCATAGTCAAAAGCAACAGCTCACGCTAGGGGCCCCTGCTGTTCATGCACCTATACAAAGTTTAGCAGACAAACCGAGGGCTGTCCACATGGGCTTTGAAACCACTCCCCCTGTCTGTCTAGATGATATGATGAGATTATAATAATCATTAATGTAATAAGACAACAGGTGTTAACAATGAGATCTTAAGTCAATAGGTGGTTTACTGGTCATGTTGTCTAAGAATCCTCTCAATTCAATAACCGATACAACAAAACAAATACAGACACTATTATGCATAATATTATGAATACATGTACCAGTACCTGTGCTACATTTCCTTCACAGACTAATACATATGCAGAAGATGACTGAAACAATGTCAAAGCTATACCTATACAAAACAACAGACAAAATAGAAAAACAGTGCTTACATCGATAACAAACAGCAAATCCAAGGTGTTATTGGTACTGATGCACCAAAGTGAGATTCCTCTAATTTCAACATCTCTAGTATTTGTAATCTCTATGGTAACACAAACATGAGAGTTTCAAAATATCCATGCAAGGGTGCTATTGTAATCTCTACTATTTGTCAAAGAAGCTGATGAGTGGTGAAACATGTGGAATTAAAATTTTGGAGTGTCAGTCTGGGCCAAGTATTGTAATGAGAAAGCATAGGCAAATAAAAAAGTTGCACCACATTTTAAAGGTGAAACAATTTTGTACTGGCTCACACATGGGAGTGTCTCTTTGCAGTTCTGGGGGGGGAGGGACTAACTGGATTCAATAACTTTCTTACGCATGGACAGAGAGAAAGAGGTGCATCAACAGGCCCAAATAGACTCCAGGTCTAGCTGGGCCAATAGGCCCAAATACATGGTGCCTTAAAGTTTACTATCAGCTCATCAGTTTCTGCTCAAACATTGGTTTCAATTATAATCTTTATTGTCCATAGAATGTAGAGCATTTTTTTTTTACATACATATATATACTATACCAAGTCTACATTTAAGTGTCTTTCAGATCCTGTACACATACAATAAGATTCATTATAATCTTTGTCATGTAAACAATGCTGGGCACTGTTCATACCAGCTCATTTACTGCTAAATTTGAATCTATTAATTTTCATTCATTATCCAAACATGACCATATGAGACACGACTCGATGAAATCAGGCGCTCATCAAATTTTGAGCATAAGGAGTTATTGGTATAACTGTGAAGATTATTCATTTTCCTTTCAGTTTATGAAAAAAGTATTGGGTCTGCCTTAAGTAGAAGTTGAGATATTGGCAATTAAAGACGATGAGGGGTGACCGGTTGCTGCAGCTGAATTTAGTGAGAAAATGGCCGATCACTTTTGTAAATCCTTCTTTACCTTTGTTAGGCCATGCCACTAAATTACAATTTTAGGGCCTTTACTCGCTCTATTTCATTCAATTGAACTTTGAAATGCATTTTTAGATTGATATAGAAGGGTTTGGTGAAGAAAAAAAAATACATTAAAAATTCATTTCGTGTTGAAAAACACGTGATTTCTCCGGTCAGCTCAGTTTGACAAGTGCCCAATTTCATAGGGTCGCGTCTCATATGAAGAATTTAGTTGATTCTTCCGAGTTTAGGCACGGTTTGTATCAAAGTAATAGTCACACAGCGCCTGCATCTTGCACATATCCCTTTTCTCTATATTTTCTTTTTAAAATCTTCAAACATCCATATTATATACATATTTCAATATAACTTCGCAACTTGTAAATGTATTCTATCGTGCTAGGCACAGTGTAGCCATGATCATGCTGATGCATTGGTAAACCCCAACCAAAACAAAAAAAACTCAAAACCATATCAAACTGATAATATTCTGACATCATTGGAAGAATTAGGTGCATGTAAGTTGGTAAAATATGCTTTTTCATTTGCATTGATGATCGATCACAGAGACTTGGCATATTAAACAAAAATATTTAGCAGTTTTTTATAACACAAACATCGTTACTCATACTCAGTATAAATAAGATGGTCAATGAATAATTAAATAAGCTGGAATGAGATGAAACCAAAGGAACAAAAGGTATCTTCCAATTTTGTGAACATAACTGAACACATTTATTTCCTTATATTACTAGGAAATGAATAAGGTGTCAACATAAATAAAAATGCCTAAGGAGTGTTCAACAGCACACAGCTTTAGTGCTCAAAATAACATAATTAAGTGACTTAGCAAATGTATCATCTCTCCTGTATGATAAACAGAATAAAAATTTTTGACATTTTTCAGATAAATGAGAAAAAAAAAAAAACTGGTTTATTATAAGTTCTGCCATTGCATTCTATTCTACTGATTCAATCTGTAATTTACAAGTGCATTTCTTTTCTCACAACATTAGCTGATAGCCCTCATGCCCAGGAATGACAGAGTTGTCAATTTTGCAATGACGATTTATTATATTTTACCTAAAACATTCTATTGATGCTAATTAGTAAGTCATAACACAATCCATAACAATTATGTAAGTTGGTAATTTCTGTATTATAAATTTTATTATAAAAATTACATGATTTCTATTAGCTGGAATAAAAACTGATGTGCAAGAAGTTGTAAAACAAAAAAAATAAGACATATCAAAGGCTTTCCAATACACTGTTTCTAATCTCATGCAATTTTTATCGAGTGAATCGTCACCCATCTTGCAAAAAGGCATATGTAAAACTCAGGCTTTTTTTTCCTTTACCCAAGACCATCCTCTGTATATGCAAAGCTAGAACTATATTCTTTCAATATCCATATCTCTATCACATTCTCATGAACTGATGCATAGTCATACAAGCCTTCTCACATATATGTAACAACTATTCCGCAAGCTTACTTTGATTTCACCGAGACGTATTTGCAATGATCCCTCCTTTCATGAGATAGATGACGGATAAATTCAGCTGGGGCATGAGCCCTCACTTATCTATAAAATAAGAGTGATTAGGGGGCGTGGCACTTATCTTATGGTCCAATAAAGTTGGAATCGGCAGGCATTTAAAATTCAAATAAAATTACAGAC
>JBCAUA010046863.1:0-11758 GCA_038406235.1 Peronia verruculata
CCCCCACTCTCTCTCTCTCTCTCTCTCTCTCTCTTGTTCTCCTTTTTTCGCATTGTCATGTGCATTTTCCCTAAATTGACCCCTGGCTCCCTCCTTTCCCCCATGGTGAGGTCCTGTTAACCGACACAGTTCAGAGCTACGCACTGCAAAGAGAGCGCGAAGAAATCATTGAAGCAGTGATAATGTGTACCCAAAGAGCTCTTTGTGTGTACTATAGTACCACACGAGGTGTATAGGAATGACCAACAGGTAGGACGGTATTTCCCATCAAACCAGTTCCTTATAGTTACTACTGAGGTGGAATATGATAACCTTTTAACCGCTTAAGACCCAGCGCCAGGTCATAATGTTTATGGTAACGTCGTAAAACGTTTTATAACCATACTTTACTATGAAATCATTCAAATTTGTGCTGATCTATAATTGGTTCGCCAAAAAAGTCTCTTTTTGCATCATTTTCTCAACTGAAAGACACAGCGTGTTCTTGGCTTGGCGTTCAGGCTTTGGAAGTCAGTTCTATCTGTCTATTAAAGGTGTTACCATCAGTGTTAATCTCCTAGCTAGAAACCATTCTAGTGGGTACAACAGCGAAGACGGATGTCACGCACCACTCGGATCGAGGCCAAAAGTTTATGATCCCTGCTGGGGGTCATTTAACATGGTGACATTCCTAGACCTAAACCCCGAGATGTCAAGGTTAGAAAATACAACAAAGTCCCAGTAGCTTTTCTCTGACATGGCTATAAATAACTGAAAATGGCACGTCTCCGCATTTGGCCACCAGACGGCTCTCAAGGAATCAGATCTATTACAGCCCCGCTTTACGTTCATTCAGTGGTTGTAAGGTAATTCGGGGTCGCGGGTGACAGGTACATGTTGCTCATTATTACTATTATAAAATGCAATGCTTAATCTAAAAACAAAAGGCGATTTTTGTTCCGGTAGCATTACAGATCAGCACTTTATAAAACGTATACTTTGCTTTGCTTTCTGTAAATTGTACCCATCGTGATAGGCACAATATAGCCGTGATCGTGCTGATGCGCCGTTAAACCTTAACACAAACAAAGCAAACAATACTGATAGCAGATACGGACTTACGGCGCTTCCCCGGCCGGGTGATATTACATTTGAGCACTCTGGAATGGTTTCTGTTCGATTGGATAAAACCTAGAAATCTCCGGAGGAGTGTTTCTACCCCCTGCTGTAAAAAAGAACACGCACTGATGCTTGTTACCGATCCTCCACGACATCCGAGGACAAACTGTCACCGGCCTAGTACATTTTTTGTGTGTCAAGGCCAGTGAACAGTTCGGAGTATTTCTACTCCCTATTAAAATTAGACAGGGATTTTCAGCCATTTTTTTTTTTCAGAGGATATGATTATCGAAACCGACTGCAGTTGACGAGGCCACATTTTTAACTGTTCATTCCTTTGTTTGGTGATTTCGTGGTGAAATTACTAATTTGAGTTTCCTCGATAACAGACGGGGCCTGGAGGAAGGAATTAGTGGGTTGGGAAAGAAAACGAGAGTCTGAGCTAATCAGTTTCGGGTCAGACAGCCATAATCAGATTTCTGGGCGTTTTCCCGGAAAATATGAGTAATAATGGACCATCTAAAAATGGTCAGGAGAGAATTCACCGTCTGAGCTATGTGTGTGATGTGAAAAACAGGAGAAAATGCTCACACCATACATGTTTAGTAGACTATGGTTTGTTGCACTCTTTTTACTCTGTCATTACAATAATCTGGCAGAAACACGTTGAGCAAATGCGTAATATAGAGAAACAGTGCTCTACACCAGGCATGGGAGGAAAATGTGAGTCTTTTTGTAATGTCGTAAAAATCGAGTCAGTCGCTCGAAATAAACATTATAGAATGTTTGCGGAAAGGAGATTTAATCGATGACACATTATTTGTTGTTATTATAAAGCTTTGCATTAATTTGCCTTTTCAAGTTTTCACAGGAAGAGGAATTGTAACCAATTAATTAGTTTGTTTGCCCATCATTATGAGGACTTCTTGCTAATTAAACTCGGGGATTCTGTTCCAGATATGAGGCCCATATAGGCCTGTTATATAAATCCGACACTTGTTATACCCTCCAAAAAACGTGATAGTCATATTGCCTCAACGACGGCAACAAGAACTACTACAACAACTTTAAAATCCGCCATTTCAGGATCGACATAATAATACTGTAAGAGTGTCAAACGTGATGTATAGACACAATGAACTTGACAGAGAAATAGGCAGAGAAATATGGTCACCTCCAACACCGATATTCACTGTGATTGTTCATGGTTTGTTCCATTACCTCCATCACCACCCCGCCCACCTTTTTTAAATTTCCTATCTCTGTTATTCCCTCAAAAAGTCTCACCTTACTCCAGCCCGACTTTGTAGCTTGACGTTCCTTGTTTGTATGGGTGACTTTTCATCTTCCTCCTTTTTTTTTTTTGCTTTTGTTTTTGTTTTTCCTCTTGACCCATGAGTTGATGAAGATAGTATGACCTTATTATTCACTGCTTTCTGTGCAGCAAGTTAAGTTTTGAGTCGCGAACTAAAATGGCACTACAGAAAACAACAATTAAAAAAAAAAAAAAAACCCAAGGTACATTTCCTTGCTCAGTTTTGTTTTCTAGTTTTTCTGTTTTTAGGTCAGAGAAACCCATTCATCCGTTTTTGCCTTCTGTCTAGTGTCCAGTGCACACATGAGCTGACGTATCTGGTTATCTTGCAGCAAATGGAGAGAAGGGGATTTCTACTGCTCTTGCTGGAGTGGTTTTTACTGCTTTGGCTTGACTCTTTTTTTTTTTTATTTGTTGGATGTTTTTGTTGTTTCGTTCACGTTTTTAGTGCATGTGATTTGTTGTTTTTTATAATTTTTGTTGGCATGTTCGGTCATTTGTTAATTTTAGTTTTTGAACATCCTATTCTAGTTTCTTGCCCTTCTCCCCTATGGTAGTGACCCCTTCTCCCGATCCACTCCCTATCGTCCTTTTCCTTCCAACCCCCCCCCCCCCCGGCCCCCTTCTCTCCCTTACCCATTCACTCCGTTACATCTGCTGTTGTGTGGGCGAGTAATTTAACCCTGAATACTGGCTCTTGCTTCAGCTATTTCTCTTCAGTTGCCACTGTGGACATCTTTAGACAATTGATTTTCAATTGCCGATTTACAATTTTCTCACAAATAATAACAGTAGCACATAGAATCATTAGGTTTGCAAGGTTGGGTGATTATATCTATGATTATTATTGCGTGTCTCGACATATCTCACAAGAGACGATCATAGTGGTCATTGAATCACTTAGTGTTAGACTGGGCAGTTGACAGAACAGTGTGCAACCATTTCATCACCTGGTACGAGTCAACTCTTTGTTTTGACCGTGCGTTCCATTGACCTTTATTAAATGTGCATTAGGTAATCCTTGCTCGGTTTACAGCTTTATCAGCTGTTGACACTATTTTGGCTGAAAAGTTTATTTTTGTCGTAAAATAAAGTAATGTTACCTCGGTTATCGATGAAGTTGTGAGGGGTTAAACAAATCTCGTCTTATCGACAGTAAGTTATAGTCCAGCCCTGACAACAGAGAGTCTAAGGTTCATGACTCCATAAGACGTGGTATAGATCATATGATCTGAATTAAGAAGAAACGCACTTGCAGCTGAATGTCATTCGTCAATTGTCTGGTTGCTCTTACAAACCAAGTTTTTCACCGTAAGGTTGGCACAGCTATTGTATTGTACTCATTCAGTGCTTCTGCCACAGAGCTGCCGGAACATGAAGCCAGTCAGTATAACAAGAAACACTCCAAACAATCCAGTGTTTGGCGGAAGGTGTTAACTTAGACGACAGCACAATAATATTATTATCAGGGCTGTCAATTCTGTGATGTTGATATGGTTGATTCAATAAAGGAGTTTCCATAGATAATGAGGTGGTTGACAGACGCCCAAAAGGCAAGGCTCAAACAAGATCGTCAAATCTGCAGTCATACTAGCACAAACATAGACAATCTGCATCCATAATAACGCATAACAGTTGTCGGGACCCAGACTACACCTGTTACCATATACAACCATTAACAAAAAACACATGGACCTTCTTGCCTTCAAACCAAATTGGCCTTATCTGACCTTGACCACTTTTTGCAGTACCTGATAGTATAATGACATTTCCTGAAAAAATTGAATTTATGATGAAAGAGGCCCACTATTTTAGGAAGGAAGGAAATTAAGAGCCGTTTGGGGTTTGTTGGACTCGGTTCAAATGGCAAGATTACATCCGTACTTTGGGGAGTGGGTAAGTTCATAACGCAGCTTCGTTGACCATGTTGTTTGATGTGTGTTCGAGACTTTGTTTGAAATCAGCCTCCAGGCATTGAACTTTACCAATCTCCAGTTTATTTCTCTGTCAGCCGTGGTATATCTACTTGGTCTTCACTATCTTCGCTGTGATCGGTTTCTTCTGCCAGTTATTCTCTCTTTCTCAGTCTCCCCCCCCCCCTTCTCTCTCTCCCTCCCCCTCTTTCTCTCTCTCTCTCTCTCTCTCCTTTTTCTTTTCTTTCTTTTTCAATAAAAATGTGACCATGCCATTCCTTTGGGCTCTCAGTGCATGTGTATTTTTTCATTCTTTTTTCTTTTCTTTTTAATTTATAGTGACCTTTTACTGGAAACTGAAATTATCAACAAAACATGTCCAACAGTATCGACAGACATGTCGTTTAGTGATGAAAAATTTAATATAGAAATTATGTTCTTTTATCTCCGAACCTAGATTACTGTGTTAATGTTTTTCTGTGGTCTCGCTATCCTCACATAGGAATGCACCTTGCTATGGACAGTCTGAGCTTACTAGTACCATCGAATCCAGGAGTTTATGGTGTTGGATGATGGATATATCCGTTCTCATGACTGAGCGATAAAATTGATTCACCTAGTTCTTGCTAGAGGATTTATGTGCAAGGAAGACAAAGCCTGGTCCAAATACCTCTGAGCCCTATTGTGTATGTGTGTAAGCTCTTCATTTATTTACTTTTATCGTTGTGTATTACAACAAGAGCGACAAGAGCATCACCGACAAGGTCTGTTATCTCAAACCGCTGTTCTCTCTGTCTTTCTCTCTCCCTCTCCCTCTATCTGTGTCCATCTGTCTCTCTCGATCTCTCTAGCTCTCTCTTAGTATCTGTCTCTCTATTTCTCTCTGACGCAGGCTGGCCTGTGGCAGGATGTATAATGACATGTACATGTAGTAGTCCATTGGCCTATCTGATATCACATACAGCCTCTTACAAAGACGGGCTTACAAGTCAGATGATCCTTGAATGTTTGTAGAGATGAGAGGGCGAAAACCTGGGGTATTAAAGGAGGGACGGACTGGAATGGTACATTTATTTTCTTCGGTGTCACAAGTTCTGTCATCGTCAAGTTCTTATTTTATTACACTGCTCTATATAGATATTCGCTGCTTCCAAATTGTTTGCCTTCATCAAGGCAGCTATTATCAGGTATTGTATCCTCCCTCCCCCTTTTTTTAGATTTATTGTCTTAATGGCTGAGTGATGTTTTCAAATAGCGTAAATCTGCAAAGTATTTGCAAGAATATGGTTGTCGTAATATTGTGCAAGTATAAAGAATTGCTTAAATTCTTGAAAAAGCAAGAGAGTGTGTAAACTGTGCCCACCATCGCAGAACTTTTTTAATGAGGTAAGTACAATGAAATTTATCTTAGTAGAGTCATCAGTCATATGGTATGCCCTGTTATTAACATATTTCATGGACATATTTTCTTTATCAGCTGAGGTTTGAAATGCAATGCCACTATAAATAAGGCCTTGCTTGCCATACTAGTGATTATAGGAAATTTGAATCGTTTTGGTGTCTTTCATGCTGTCAGTTTGATCGGTAGTACATTACATAGCATCATTATCTTAACAAGAGATGGATCTACTTGCAAATTACTTTCAATTTCTGACCTAGTTTGCATAGTTGGCATTCCTGCTTCTCTTGTCATCCAGATATGTAAATAAAATTGTGGTAATGGCCCACTTCCTTAATCTACTTGGAATTTGGTTATTATCAAAGCTTAGGATTTGACAAAATTATAATAAGCGTTTAAACCAGAACGCCAGGCATACAAGGAATGGTGATCTATGCAAGAGTTTCTACCTCAGGTACAGGATTTGGACGATTACTGTTGTATGAAATGGAAACTTTGGTGAGGATGATGCGCAGTACCTATGAATGTAAATCAAATATCACGATGTAATGGAGCTGGTACATTGCCATTAGTTGGGAAGAAGCACGGATATTTTGTATCCTCTTGTTGAAGATAATTTCCAAGCAGGACGTAATGCCACAACTAGGAGATTCCTTAACTTTAAGAAAAAAAAGACGGGCTTGAAAAGTTTTCATATGAATTATTGTATGTGATACGATTAGATGCCAATTATGTGTGTATATGAAGGAAACTGCACCCCAAGTGTGACTTAATCGAAATGTGTTATCCCATTATATGTGAAAAACGTAATCTGTGGAATTGTGCCATTGATTCGCAGTCCTCTTCTTTAAAACCACCCAATAACTGGTCTTTGTATCCGAGGAAATGTATCGTGTCGTGAAATGTCCATTATTATCATTGCAGTCGTCCATAGTGTTGGTATTACCAGCCTTATAGATATCAGACTGTAGCAAGGTAGGAGTGATACTGGTTTGCTGCACTGGGGTTACACTTACAAACGCTAATTGCCTGGTATATTCCTGTCAGGCATGAAATGGCAGTGACTCTCTCTACGACCCCGTGCTAGATGCAGCCTTTCCTTATCTCAATAGGCCTATTGTTAGCGAAGACGAAAAAAAAAAAAAAAAAGTAAATGGCAAAAATTCCAGCCATGTATAAAACTGTCTCATATTTTATCTCAACTTCACTCAGTATATAATAATACATGTAATAATAATAGTAGTAATCCTAAAGTATTTACATAGTGCTTATGCTCTGCAGTGCAGGTTCTAAGTGCTTATCAGTCTGATATTTGTGTCTAGACAATTATATATTATATATAATTTTCACTGTCTGTTGACTGGTGTAACGGAAATCGTAGGCCAGAACCTTAGAAAACCATCATATCCAATGTAGACTCAATGACATTTTTATTCCTCTTCTTCCTATTTTTACTGAGCATTTCTCGAAAGGAGAAAAATTCAGTTCAGATATAAGTTGATGTCAAAAGAAATGCCCTTGTTGTTCCTATTATTGCTGATGTGTTGTTTCATAACTAGAAGAGAACCCGCGGCCTCTGTGGGAGATTTTTTGGAATATAGCTCCTACTTAAAGTGTGCGGCAAAGCGTGCGCACTTCGATGTTGATATTTTGGTTGATTAAACTGAAAGTAACTCAAAGAAAACGTGTTCTCAACGCGTTATACTATCAGACGTACAATTTGGATCAAGCAGCCTCGCGAGTTTATTATTCAATTATTATCGCATATTTAGAATAACGTCGAAGATATATGCTTTTTTTTTATGGTTTAATGTACGCAGAAACACAGCTCCATATGGATCAGTGTTGTGTGCCAGATTTCAAATGGATCCATTCAACAGTTTTCGAGTCTATTTATAAGCCGATTTTGGGTTTTCTTGCATTTTTATAATATAGACTAAGCACATGAATTGAACAGAGCAATTTAATGGCTTGTTCCTTCTCCAAACTTTGCGGTCATTTTACATGGGCCTATATGCTCAATGCCGTTGTAATTACACGCATTCTTCGAATTCTCTTTCTCTTGTTGTTGATTTTTTTTTTTTTTTCGTGAATATGAACAGACAAGGAACAAGGATACGGATTCCCTTCACAGACTGTGAGCTTTATTATAAACATATGCTACGTTCTTGCAGGATGTTGTGATTTATCATCTCTGAGACAGCGCCGAGAGCAGGCTGTCCTCACATTGGCTAAATCCTGTCTCAGAGAACAACTGATTCATTCCTGCAAACAGACAAAAACACGCCTAACCCCTATATAAAGTGGAATGCCTGGGCTGAAAATTAATTCTACAAAATATAACCCATAGGAGACAGCGAGCATGACAGACTGTCCTGATGAATAAAATGCTTAAATTTCACATCAGTTAAAAAAAAAAAAAAGTTTCAGACCTGTCGATTTCTGATTGTTTCTGTAATGGACCCTCATTATGTTATCAGCTTATGTGAGAAATGTCGAACTATTGTTCAGCGGATATGAAATATCTAACCGTCTACTCCATTTATTACACGATCAATCCATCTATGTAATCTTGTCTGTCACTTTTGTCAGGCTATCCATGCATTTTTGAACAGTTGAACCCAGTAACAGTGACCGAATCTCCAAGTGTTTTTCTTCAAGTTGGGATATATTTATGTTATTTTTAACTGACACCCGTCCTTATATTTCATACCTTGTGACGCCAGGATCTTTTACATTTTCCCAATCCATTTTATCCATGATTACATAAGTTGTTTTTGCTGCTATAATCACAATATCATGTTTCCTTCTTGGGTATTATTGAAAGCGTAGTCTTTTGTTTTGGAGGACGAAAACTGTTATGACATTCATTTCATTCAGATGGGGTTGAAACTGCTCCCAGCTGTACGCATCTTTGTCTGTTTCTTAATCGTCCACCATTATATTCGGACAATGCCGGGCGGACAATGCGATGTCCTTAGGTATTGTTTATACACAACTAGAAAAGGATTTCTGTATGCGGGTTCTTAGATCGGAACTTGATTTTGGAGTGTTCGCTTTGTTTTGTTTTGTTTTAATATTCCTCTGGACAATGCGCGCCTTTCTTTTCTTTTTGTGGTGTTAAATTCAGCCTTGTCTTTGAAATGTTCACCAGCGTGATCGACGTCCTTTAATTATAGGTTTCACAGATCTGTCTTCCATTTCAGTGTTTTAAACGTGACAACATTATTCATTAAGCGATATTTTTTTTTTTAGTACTTATACATAAAAATAATTCAGTTTATGCAATATCTTGTAGAGATCAAGAACAGTCTATTGCTATATTCAGAACAGATGACAACAGCCTTATTTTCTATGTTCTATATAGATGAACATTAGTCTATTGCTATATCCAGTGCAGATCAACAACAGTCTCTTGCTTTTGTCAATATAAATCAACAACAGCTTATTGCTTCGCTCCATATAGCTGAACAACAGGTTCTTGCTATGCTCGGTCTATGCAGTCTATTTTTTTTTTTTTTTTAGCATAGATCAACAATAGTCTGTTGCTATGTTCAGTATAGATCAACAGCTTATTATTATTATTATTATCATTATTATTATTATTTCATTCCTCCAGATAATCTAACACAATGACAGCTACAGACGACTTCATCCTCATCCTACACGCTCCCGATGGCGAGCAATGGGCTGGATTCCTCGCCAGCCGTCTGGCCACGCCACAATACAACATCAGAACCGTTGTCAAAGACATCACCGTCAATGAAGAGCAGCTTCCTGCTCCATCTGACGAGATCTACACTAACACCTCAGAGTGCTCCTCAAACAGTGTGAAAGGCAAAAATGACAGCAATAACAACAAGAACCAAACAGAAAAGACAACAGCGACCCACAGACAAGAGAAAGCCCTTGTGGCTAGCAGGGATAGCGGGCGGGGCAGCAGTTCCGCTGTGAACGAATCCTCCAGTATTTCTGACTGTCTGAGTAACAGCAAAGCCACGGTAGTACTTATGTCACCGGATAGTTTAGATTCACACCCATTTCCCATCGATGTCAGTTTGTTCACCTCCAAACGGACTGTATTCTTGTTCTTAGGCGTGGACATTGAAGAAACGAGAGCGTATTTCGGTGACAAGGAAGAACAGGTGTTCAAATGCGGGGTCTGCATCATCGACGGCTCGGAATACTCTATCTGTGATGCCATGGTTCAAATCATTGAGGCTTACGAGTATGTTGGTGGAGGAAGCGATGAGGATAATGAGGACATTTACCACATTCCCCCATCACCAAAACAGTTGAACAGAATAGAGAAGGTGTTTCCCCAGGAGCTGAACGAGGTGAGTACGCTGGTGTTCTATTCTTCGTCTTTATTATCATTCCAAGTATTATTGTGTCTGTTGTTTGTGCCATGTGGATTTCTATGGTGTTGGTTGCGTCTCTTGTTTTCATGACTCTGTGTTCTGAATGACACGAAGTCATATTAATCTTGTTTACCTGAGCCTGTCTCTTTGTAATTGCATAACCAATATGGCTGCTTCTTGTGATGTTTCTAATGCCATTTTTTTAACTTCATTGCCACATGAGTGTGGTGTCAATTTCGGATGTTTTCGTTGCAGTTTTTTAGCGGTATGTGCATGCCTTCCTATAACCTTTTTTTTTTTTTTCATTTCAAAAACAATACTTTTTTTTTTTTTTCTAAATTTATGTATGTTTGCCTTTGTGTGCGGGTTTTGTACTAGAAAAAAAAACTGATCCCTTAATGCTCAATGCTCAGAAAAATGCAACACTTGCTTAAAAACAATGACAATGATAAGGCACGTGACAGCGCTATCTCCTTATCCTTCATCTTTACCTGGAGTAAAGAGTAATCTTTTGGGTTTAGATATAAGATGTAGGTAAATCCTGCCAGTATTATGAGTGATTTAAGAACCTTCCGGTTCGTATCACATCCACACAAAGCCAGCACGTGATCTTGCAACCTAGTGAAACTTCCTCGTATAAAGTTGTGAGGCAAAACAGGAAGCTTCCGGCATCCAGTATCTGGAGACTGCTTAGATATCAAGATTAACATATTTATCTTTTTTTGTTTGTTTGTTTTAAAAATACACGACATTCAAGCCTCCTTTCCTGCCCTACCCCCAACTTCAATGTTCTTTTTAAAAATGTTTTGCCTGAGAGGAAATCGGCAATCTGCAAAATTTTGAATAATACGATAACTTAACACGGATCGAAATCTTTTCTGTTTGCTGGTGGTTGTCTCTGTCTTTCGTCCATTTTTTTTTTTTTAAGTAATAGTTGATTCTGCCATACTTAAGTGATATCGTGTGGAAACGAAACTGTCTTGCTTGTTGATCTACATACCAACTGTCCATGATAGTGTCGATTGAGTTTAGAGATAAGGGGCGTAAAAGGAGTGAAAGACATAATCTGAAGATTCCACATGTTGAATTCGTATCTTAGGATATATCAGGAGAGCATCCAACTCGGTATATAGAATAGTATGTCATCCCTGCTGAATGGTGTAATGCTGTCCTAGGGCGTATGAAAGATACCTCATCATTCTGGATGAGTATATCATCCATCAGTTGTATGATATTGGCTTTACGAGATATCATTCCCTCAATAAGAGATTAATCTAAAGGTTGGAGAGAAGAGTATTGGCTATGCTTTGGGGTTTGTTTATTTGTTTGTTTGTTTGTCTGCTTGTTTGTTTGTTTGTTTTAAATTTAAAACTGCTCTGATAGAATCGTCTATCTGTTGTGGTAACAGTGTTACTGAAACATATGTTTACTTGGGCATAAAATTGAGATTGGAATGGTTAAAATGTAATATAACTTGCCTAGACTTAGAATTGTGATTGGGTCGGTTATATCAGTAATTCCCTTTTGGAAGTGGAAGCAGTGTTTCTAAAATCAGTATTACAGGAAATTATTTCACTTGTATAAATATGTTTATTGAAAAGAGTTGTTGTTGTTGTTGTTGTTGTTGTTGTTGTTGTTGTTGTTGTTGTTGTTGTTGTTGTTGTTGTTGTTG
>JBCAUA010046885.1:0-11757 GCA_038406235.1 Peronia verruculata
ATCTATCTATCTATCTATCTATCTATCTATCTATCTATCTATCTATCTATCTATCTATCTATCTATCTATCTACAAACCTTTCATCTACTCCACCTTATCATCCACCCATACACCTACGGGATTCATTTTCTGATCCTTTCCTGTGATAACCAAAACTTTTTTTTTTTTGTAACCCCCCCCCCCCCCCCCCCCCCCCGTGATAATTTCCTCATGCATGGGTCTATTGAACAGCAGGGTGTTTATCTAACTACCTGGTTCTGAGAAAAGAATCAAGTCTGAAACTTATTCTTCTGGTTATTCTTTTTCTTTCTCTCCTACAAATCCTAGATTTGACATGGTACAGACTTATAATGTGAATCATTAACATTCAATGTTGCATTAAGTCTAGCCTTCTCAGACACAAGCAAATATACTTCAGAAGTCCCATGTGCAAGGTATACTACACTTAAAACTCACTGGAAGCTGAAACTCAGATAAAGACTACGAGGATACAGTGCTGGGGGCGGAAAAATTTCCAAATTCCACATTGCTAACCAAAATTTCTTCCCACCAAACAGGGCATCACTTAAAACTGAAATAATCCTATTTCCTTACAACTGAAAGGCTTAATATGATTTTTTTTTTTTTTTAATATTGTCTAATTTAATGCAATACACATTTTTTTAAACTCTGCTTAAATTGCTCCATGGAAAGATGGTAATAAGGCTCAGGATGAAAAAAGTCAAACCCCAAAAACATGCTAAAATTACTCATGTACTACAGGGAAAACTGAATCACCAAGTCAATTTTTTTGTTGAGCTATCTTTATCATTTTAGCCTAGGTGACAAACAGCATGCTATAAATAGGGGCCTAATCAACTGAAAACCTCTACAAAAATTTTATCTAAATTCTGTAGTAAATTACTTACATATATAACTGGGCATAAGTTAGTGTCTGAATCAAATGAAATGAACTGCAGATCTTCCTCTAAAGGTTTTTCTATCAACAATCGATGCAGCAGGAGATTTGAGCCTGCAAACAATCAGAGAAATATGAATGAGCATTACAAATGTGGATCAAAGCCTTTTAGTGCTTTAAACATGACAAAATATCTCAAGAAAAGATGCAAAGAAATCTGAAGTCAGCATTGTAAAACATTATTTAGCTAAGTGTACTGTCAAGCTACTTCCCATGGGCATGGAAGAGCACAATACTTTGCCAATGCACATTTATTTACAAGGTTGGCCAAACTACCCTCTTCCTTCACATTTAGTTAGTTTATCATGAATTCCAACCTTGTTGAAGAAAAATAAACTTTTCATTATCTACCTTCTGAAATGAAGCCTCTCATCTGTTCATGTGGAATTGTCTTTGTCGTTCTCTGAACATCCTGCAAAATAACAAAATATAAATTACTTTAGCAAAATCATAAAATGATCATGGCTAAGTTTTTAAAATTTGAAGAACCACTATGATTATCCTCTCAAACTCGTTGGAAACATATGAAGTGTTGAAGTGAACTTAACCATGCACTGTTTTATAGCCTTCAAGAAATTGAGAAATGTCAGTTTACTTGCATCATAGTTCAACAAATACAACTGTCATGATATTTTTCCTACCTCTCCTTGCGTGATGACCCTGTTTATTGTGTAACCATCACTCTGTCTCATCAGGAAAGTTTTGCGATCTAGAGGACAATTATCCAGCTGAGTATGATAGAAAAGAGAAGAAAAAAAGGAGCATATAATTGCTATGTTATTCACAGCCATGGATGATGGATAGCATAACATGAAAATATAAAGTGTTTCAATGTTTTACTTCTAAAAAATGTCCAATGCAAAAACTACATCACAATAAATAATTATTTTTCTCTGAACAAAAGTAACAGCAAAAATTGGCCTTTAAGAGGAGGAGCAGCACCTGAAGGCCATTTTCAAAAGGCATGGGAAATACTGAGTTTGACCATCTTGACTATGTCAGACAAGCCCAAATAAAAAGAAAAACATTTTTGTGAAACATTTCAAAGCACTAGTCACCACAGTAATGCCGCCATCTTGAATTTTCAATACAGATGAATAGAGAAGTTTTAAAATGTAACACCTCCGTCAAAATTTAATGGATCACTTTGAAAATAGGTACATGAGTTGCTTGAAACAAGATCTGCAAAAGTATGCATTAGTTTTGTCATTTGAGGAAAACTCTTTTTTTACGGAATTTTCTGATCAGAAAGTGATAATTTGCAGTTTTTTTTTTTTGCACTTCATCCAGTGTATCTTCAAATTTATGGAACACATCCTAATTTCCATCCATACTTTTGTTTGTTATTGTTATGACAAGCTGCATGTGCAATTTCAAGCAAAAATGTTCTAAAATAAATGTGTAGATAGATTTTTAGTGATGGAAGGGAGCATACTGAGAAAATCGCATTCAAATTTTCATAAGTGAAAGCTGAAGCAAAATCAAACTTTCATGCTCCATTGACCTTATAATGATCCTTCAAGATTTCTTGGGCATGGTTTACCCTTTCACAATTTCACTTAAGGGTCCAAATAGAGGAAAAAAGCTCTTCAAAACAAAACTTATATAAATCGCAAGCTACTACAAACAGTAAAGTAAACGCCCTGTTGCTGATGTAAACAGACCCAGAATGCAAATGATGCAGCCCCTGACCTTCTCCCAGCCAGTCAGAATCCTAGCTGGTGACAGGTGCGTTGCGTTATTTTTATCCAGCCACTGAACAATGCGCCTGAAAGGGTAAAAGTCAAGCTGATCACGCATGGGCGCATGTTCCGTGTGAAACAGTCTCAGAGTGTTATGTATGCACGTCTTTTCCAGGCTGTGGTCTCAATGTAGAATGACCTGGGACTAGGAATCTAGACCAGACTTGTAGGGAAATGGAAGAGAAAGGTCACAGTGCTAAATATATCCATGTGAGATGCTGGTGATGGGCGGTGCAGTCTGATTTTTGTAGAGTAATTTTGCGAAATTCAGTGCATGTTTATGGGGTTTTTTTTACCCACTGCTGTCTTCTGATGGTCAGTTTTGACCATAGATACTGTTTTCAGTTGTAACTACAGTTAGATTTGTGAAGAAAAATGGACAAAATGTTTGAATAACAGAAGAACCCGGATTTGAATTTTTAATTGATTTTCTGACTTTTCAGGTGCCACTCCTCCCCTTAACTCTTTCCATGTTAAGTGTCCATAAAAGATTTCCGAATCAAAATATTGGCCTGGCAAAAACATGGAAAACATAATGGCATGGAATAAGTTTAGAAGGAGAGATGGAAAAAATGCTTCGTAACCCATAACAAAGCAATGATATTACTTTTGAAGCATCAGCCCATTTGTCTTTTTAAAATGTCTGAAGCTGGCATGTCAAACATTGTTGATATCAGTATCAGATTTGTCATGTTTTGCAGTGGTTCATCTCAAATCATACTCTGTATGAAACTGATGATCTTATGATATACTAATTAATAAGAAATGCGGTGATTTATAGCTTTTGTTATGACCAACTGATATTTTGATGCTTAGTGTTAAAATTATACTAGGTACTTGTTGAAAGTAGATCTTTGGCAGACCACTTCAATAAGCCGTATTATTTTTCACAACAAATACCCTACAACAGCCATGAACGTAGGTCTGTTTACCTTCACATATTCATGGTGCTGCTGCTCTAATGTCTCCAAGCATTTAGAAACATGACAAACAATAGATGTTCCACAAGGGACTCCATCAATTGACCCATGGCTATTTGCATGAATTAAAAAGCATTCCAGTCCTTTAAAACGTGTAGGCTCCACTGTCACAGTGAACTCTCCAAGCTCTTTTCCAGCATCTGACACTGTGACTAAATTGTCATCAAACATGACATATTTGAAATCTTCCTCAGGAACTGAAAAGAAAACAAAGGAAAGCATCATGTCAATGCAAGGCCAAAAGAATTTAAAATGAGTGAACTGAACCTGGATAAAACAGGTGGAAAATTGTCCCAGAAGGTGAAAAACTCAAACAACTTCAGACTATACATATAAACCCAATATGAGATATTATCTCTATGTGTGTCAGTCTGACAAACCATAGTAAAAGGCTCACCGTAAAATCAATATGAAGGTTGGAATCTGTGAGTTTGCCATTTCCCTAAATCTACTATGGATGATTTCAAATTCCATCTGTCATGCTGTTCTTAACTCATTCCCCACGGTTGGCCGTACAGTGTGGCAATAATCTTCCACACTGTGACAACTGCCCGTAGACTGCGGTCTACAGCACTAGACTAATAAAACTACAAACGATTCCAAGCGAACATATCCAACAGTATAAAATAAGTTGGTTTCCAGTTCAGAAAAGGAACTTGACATAATTTTCTATATTTAGACACCCACAAAGTATTACTGGAGGCGAATACGCAGTTAAATTGTGTATTGGTTGTGATTTGAGCATTGCCATGTATTCAAAACGTAAATTTGATCATTCCTCCCAGCATGATGCTGTAGAAATTGCATCCCAAATGCTGGATTCATGGATTTCTCTCGAAGATGGAAGCGTTTGAGGAACATGAGGGGATTTATAATGAGTTTCGAGAGGTTTTTTATGCAAATAAGTAGGATAAGAGGGGTCGGCAGGATATATCTAGATCTAGATCAAGTGACAATAATGATGAGTCAGCTGAGTCAGTTGACATAAATCAACAAACAATCATAGGTGAAAACAATTTGACGGAAATACAACTAACTGTAGCTCTACTTGAACTTCTACTTCAACTTCAAACCCTGTGCCTAGAACCCAGGCTGAGCTCCATCAAGTGAATAGAGAAAGATTTTCATTTTTTTTTTTTTTTAAAGATTCCCTAGATTGTGGCTGTGTTGGGTTTCGCTCTAAAAAGAATTATATATAAAAAAAAAAAAATCTGAAAAAAAAATGTGAAATTTTATGTGCTTATTTCTTATTGAATTAACTTCACATGAAGATGTCTATGAACTAGCTAGCTTTCATGCTCTGCACTCCACTAAGGGTGAGTTGGAAAAGTTATACAATGATTTTTACCTCTCTCTCTTTTTTTTAAATCAAACTTTCAATTCAACCTTATTTTTTCAATAACGACAGCTTGCAAACAAATCTTGGTCACTTGCTCCCGTTGTTGTATATTAAATTATTTTCCATTGATGTATATCACTTTATGGTTGGCACCAGTTTTCTGGACTATAGCCCTCACTTTCTATCCTCACCATAATTTTTCTTCTGGGTGGAATTGCGTCAGAACATGGAAAAGGGTTCCGGAGGGAATGAGTTAAGGTCATCATCTTGCTCAGTTGTTTTATCAATGCAAATTTCTTGAAAGTTATTTTCATCTGTGATGCAAAAGCTCATAAACTTGCAATGGAAGAAAATATTATTGTTTTACCTATACCTAATATAATTATAATATTTTGTCAAGACAGTAAATGGCAAAGACAATAATATTTCAAATACACATAAATACATTACCCAAGTCATCTAAATACAGAAGTGCTGCATTGTTTGGCTTTGGAATTTCAGTAGTTTGTGGTGGCTGCACTGTTGAGTCTCCTCCTGAGCTACTCATATGGCTGCTGCAAAAGAATAAAATAACAAATTATGATAAATAAAGCCTCATGAATACTCATACTTCATATTTTGGCTATACTTTTGGCTTATATTTCAATTTAAAAAAGTCAGACAAATTGATTCCTCCCTATTTGGAATTAAAAATTATCGCCCCTTCTGCCTAGACAAAGCCATTCTGATATGTGTCATCAAGTAAGATATAAAATAAATCCATTGCTTTCCACCATCCACGCTTCTATGCACTGTAGTACATAAGTTTAGCTATTTTATTTTTTTTAGTTTAGAACAGAATTTCTTGCAGATATTTCAAGGTACTGTTTATAAGAGAAATGGGTTAATTTAGCAAACAGATGGTTTACAAATATCCACACATTACAATGAAGCAAGTTGCCATCAAAATCATATCCCAAACAGAAAAGTTCAGTCTGACAGTTTGATTGAAATGACCACACATCTCAATTCAAGGATATTAATAAATAAATTCATACTGTGGAACAAGCTTAAACCAAACTTTTAGGGACCAGACACATTATTTCATATTAAATATATTTTGGTTTATCCAAACTGGTATGGTGGAAGCTGTCAGAAGAGGGCAACAAACTCTGTTCTGTTGAATTTCACTGAATAAATAATCACATCATAAAAAACATCACACCGCATCAGACAGCGTGCATCACAATGCATCCCTGTCTTGGGAGGCCTCAGACCTGACGATGAGAGAACAGCGTGTCAGTTCTAAGAGTGGTTGATTTCCAATAGGTCGTTGGCTTCAATTAAAATCATGATTATTGTTTTTGGTTCTGTCGTGTTCCCACAAATGTTGCCTTTGGTTTTGGGATTAATTTTTCTTTACGTTCAGACGTGTTTTCGGTTTCACTGTTTTTGGTTCAAGTGTGTTCCACTGTACAACAATTTATGCTTCTAAACAACCAATTTAGATCCTTGTGATCTGATGATGATACAGACGACAACATGTGGTGGTCATAATTTTTGTGACAGAATACTTGAGCAGTCAGAGCACCCTTACTTTCATTCTACACTAAGTTGTATGGCATATCATATACTAATCAAAAGTGGAAGACAATTATATATATTTTACATACAGCTTTCTGGTTAGAACTGTTTGAAATACACCTCTAAAGATCCTTGAGTTTGATGTTTTCCAGACAATTTCATATATTTTATTTTTGAAAATAACCTGAAATTAACAGAAGAGAAGAATTTTTGTATCTAGAAACAAAAAAAATGCTAAGCATCAGTGATAGTCAGTTTCCCTCTTTCTATCCAGTATCCACTGCAAATCCTCATCCACAGTCAGTCCCATCCGCTGTCCATGAGTCAACTGACACCTATCCTTTCCTTTCTGACAGCCAATCAAAAATATCGACAGTTATAGTTATATTCAATGTTACAAATTGTCTAATTGTTACGTGAGGAAGAATGATAGAAGTTATATGCCTGGTTTGGGTTCTGATCGTTACCTCATGTGTCAATCATCGATGCAGGGGATTCATCAAAAGATTTACATTAGGAACGATCAATCAAAGGGGAAGAAATGGTAGTTGGTGGCAGATCTGAGCCACTCAAACTATATTTTTGATAGCAAAAACTGAGACAGCGAAGCTGTTTTAAATAATTTGTTATCATATCACCATATTAAAACAAGACAATTTCTTTGCATGTAATGCTATCAAGTTCCTCATTAATTTTCTTTTATCATCATAACATTTCTTGTATTACATGTTGTCTCAACTGAATACCTGACAATTTCAGATGACATGAAGCAGGAACTAGTGTCCAAAACAGAACCCAAAATGAATTCTGTCCAGACTTAAAAAAATAGTCAGACTGATCCAAGACCTGCTCAGAAGATGTGTTTCTATGATTCCCACAGTGCAGGGCCAAACAAAAATTGTAATCATGATAAGACTAAAAATCTCTTCGCCTTCAGTTCCCAGTTGAAAAGAGCTCACTGATTTTTTTGTTTTTATGGAACAACTGAAGGACTTTTTGGTACAGACATAAAGAGACTACGGAACTGAGTTCATCTTCTATATCTAGATCTAGTAGGCTAAACTGATTGTGAAGCGCTTAGCCTGCATGCACTGTGCGGGATTGCGCTAGCTCATTCATATGACATATTTTACCACTGTACCACAGGCCACAGGGCTTATAGATCTATTGATGGAGCCAATGGTCAAGCTCTGCTCCAATGGTTAGAAGCTCATACATAGATCAGCGGGATGCTTATCTCACATAAAACAGCATTCAACAATGACATGTTCCTAAGGAGGATTAAAAATAAATAAATAAATAAGTAAATAAATAAAAATACATGACACAATGCTCTACGTTGATATTCATTTCAATGTCAACATTAAATAATCATAATAAATAAACGCTGAACTAGAGTCTAGATCTAGATCTAGATCTATTAGAGCTGCATGTGGCAAGTACCTCTGGCCCATGGAAGTTACTGACTGGCTCATCCTGTTTAGTGTTGAGTCTTATTCCTTATTCCATAAAGAGCAAATGTTTATTCACTGCACATGAAAATATTCAAGACGGTATTTTTCAACTACACACTACAGCCAAGTCAAGATGGCCAGTCTCTATGGAAATGTTCGCTTCCGTTTGAAAAGGGAGATCATCTTGATCAACATGTGTACACCGACAAGGCGGCCAACCATTTTCAAGTATGGATCAAATGGAATCGAAATAATTTGCTCACAAGGAGGAGGGGGAAAGGCGAACAAAATGGTGTACAGCTTCGCTCGTATTTTGTTTGTTTGTTTTGCTTTAACAGTATTCCCACTAAGTCGTCAAAGTTGGTTGAACAAAATAGCCGAGAATCACTTCTTTTGATTACGATAAAATAATTTAAAATGTTGAACTTCATTATATTTATGACTTGTCGTACGTTCATAGAATAAATTCCTATGCAGATACTTTTAGTCTGCAGTTTTTTTTTGGGGGGGGGGGGGGGTAGAGAATGGGAGTGGTTGGTGGTGAGCTGAACGTGGACGTACTACGTTTGTTTTCCAGCATACTGATTTCAGTCGCCCAATGGAGGCTATCACGCACGAGAGACCTTTTTTTTTTTCTATTTATTCATTTTTTTATTTTTGAAATACCACAGTCTGTGGAACGCACCTCTTCCTGTTGTTAGCAGTAATGAGGTTAATAGAATTCAGTGATTACACAGATCATTGTAATATAAAATTATGTAATGTATGTTTGCATCCCTTATCGGAAGTCAAAGGGGTACCGCAATGCTTATAACATAGCTAACATGGGATCACACCAATAAAATCACACACACACACACACACACATACACACACACACACACACACACACACACACTCACACACACTCACACACGCACACACACACACAACTATTTATCGCAATCTGGCCGTGCTGCGTGAAATCTTGATCATAAGATTTTTAAATTTTTTTTTTTTTAATGATGGTGGCCCACCGATTTTACAGGAGAAATGGCACATGGAGTTTAAGAAGACATACGGTCCTGAGATGTATCTTTGATTAAGAATTAAGCAGGAACTTTCTCAATTCATTTTTTTTTTTTTCTGAATTATTCGTCTTACTTATCCTTCCCTGAATCAAGCATGATGCCACAAACAAATAAATACAATATTTACTTGAAGAGAGAGAATTGTGATGAGATCTTGAATTTAGTACCTTATTATCATCATATCTCATCATTTTTTTCAGTACACGGACAATGATTAAAAAAAACCTCTCTATCCATCCTAATACGAAAATGAGAAATTTGCAGGCTTCGAAACCAGTAATTTTATCAAAATCTACAGGGAGCTTGAGTTTACTTGTTTCATTTTAAAAGCAAATACACTTATTCTAAATTGACAGTTAATTTCCAGTTTGCCAACGGTATTGTAGGCTACTTGTCCAACATATGTCGCTGATTATATGTCAATAACGCAATAGTGATAACACAATAGTGTTATGGTATTTTTTTACCACGGTTGTGGACAGCTGAGATAACCACCACTACAGGAGGTTGAAAAGTTTATAAAAACCATAACCCTGTGGAAATCAACTGGAGTCTTTTGAACAGAAAAGAGAAATAGGAGGCAAGGCAGGGGGAAGGAAAATGTTGAATGTTCAGATTTTGGGCCCTGCGAGCACATCCTACATAACATTGAACTATTGCAGACAGAGTAGAAGTGTAAAGTTCTGTTGCATACTGAGGCAAAACGAAAAGTATTTTGAGAATGAAATTTCTTAATGCAAAGCAGTACGTCTCTTCTGAAAGATGCTTCTTTTGCTTTTTAGAATCAAGAACTGTAAGACCCATAAACTGTTCATTGCTTTTTTCTCTGTTTGTTTGTTTAGTTTAGTTTCGTTATACGTAAACCAAACAAAAATATCTGGATTCATAAAACATGGCTGCAGTATAATCATGGCAACCATTTTTACTACAGGGAGAAACCAATCCATTGTGTATCACGAAGAAGATAAAAAAATGCACGATATAATTACAAGGATGTTTATAAAACAAACTCCCTACAACATCCATCACAAGTTTAGAGACCCCACACTGCACTAGACTGCATTCAACATTCAGCTAGCACTCCCTCCCCCCTAAACAACAACAACAACAACAAAGTTGGAAGATCTCTGATTTACATGGTTTGTGTGAACAGTTTTAGGCCACATTCCTGTCTTGATTCTCTTCTCTCTCCACAATCTCCCCCTGCGTCATCCACTAAAAAAAAAAAAAAAACTACGTTCACTCCATCAACAAGATATAGTTTCTTCCTATCCAGGATCCATCAACTTTTTCGGCCTCTTTTGTTTTAGCCGTTTTCTGTCATCCCTAAAAAAAAAAAAAAATTTTTTTTCTTTAAATTCTTACCCAATTTCATGTATTTTTTTTTTTCTCTCATTTTTTAAAAAAATTTACTTTTCATCTCTTTCTATTTTACCTGTTTACATATTTACAGTTCTCCTTTAGATGAAGAAAGCAATGATCAAAGAACAGGAACCGCCCACACAACTTCATTAACCCTACATAGTCCAGGAAATGCAAAGAGAAGATACATGGCTTGGCAGTCATTAACCCACTTCATAACTGATAGAGCAAAGCACGTTATGAGAAGAAGAACCTAAGAAATGTATTTTCGATTAAGAAACAGCTCAAACTAATTAACATGTAAAATATGTAATGTTAACCCATTCTCCATAAGGACTGAACGGCACATTTTATAGATACAAGAGTGAAGTGAAAGTACTTTTACATTTGAAGCATTGAAGACAATCGAGAAAACCACTCACACAAATCTTCTACAAGTTTTATTCAGCTAAACCAGTCAATTACAACAATATCGGTTTCTAATGAAATATAAATAGACATTTTAAGTTATCATCTTCGAACATAACAAATTAACGCAAGTATCAGAGTCGACAGTACCCAGCAGTCGCGTACAGCCCCAAGATTTGACATTGGTGTGAACTGTCCCGCATTAAGCAATAAAATTGGTATGGTAAAGCACAGAGGTCACTCAGTCAGTGTAAGAAAAGTATCACATTTTCGACACTGACCCATTCAAGATTAGGATCAAAGACATTAAAGTTTTCTTCTAGTTTTTTGTTATTTTGCCCGCTGTTTTAGGGGAAGTGATTTAGATTAAACTATGGCTTTAATGAAGATGAATGGCACGTTAATTAAAAACAGACTTTTATGTGGAGAACACTATGGGTGGGAAAACTTGAGTGTGGGAGATGTAGGTTAGAAGTGTCTTCACCTACACCAGTTCCCTGTTATCAGGCCATAAAGTGTCTTTTTTCTTGTTTCAACGATGTGGGCGAAATGCCGGCGCTGGAGAAGAACTAGGTGTTGGCTGATGTGGTAAACGTCATGTCATGGGAGATAATTCTCAGATCTATCTTCAAAAGAATGGTATTGAAAGGATGGATAGACAGATCGACAGAGTGACTGACAAACAGATACAGCTAAGAAACTGAAGGGAAAGAGTTACTTATAGAGGGCTGGAAGTGATGAGAAAGATAGTGTTCTAGATTTATTGAGAACTGAAAACACACATCCAAAGGCAATCATGCAAGCAGGCAAACAAATAGATAGATAGATAGATAGATAGATAGATAGATAGATAGATAGATAGATAGATAGATAGATAGAT
>JBCAUA010046896.1:0-11757 GCA_038406235.1 Peronia verruculata
AGATAGATAGATAGATAGATAGATAGATAGATAGATAGATAGATAGATAGATAGATAGATAGATAGATAGATTATGTGAGAGAGAGAGAGACAAAGATAATCATAAGGTTGAAAACTTTAACAGCCCTACATGAGAAATAGAAAAGAAAGAAAAAGAACAAACTAAAAATAAATGCCTGAGCTACAACAAGAGGCTTTCCAAACAATCGAATAAATTGTATCCAGCGGAAGCTGTAAGCGTTGGCTATAGGGGAGACAATAGCAACTTTTGTCCACGTCTTTCCGTTCTGACAGAGTAGTGGCCGCTAGACCGCGCCGTGTTTTGTTCCGTCTGCGAGCGCCGTGTTTTTGCCATGACCCAGTCTCTCAAGCACAGCATGGCCTCCCTTGCTGTCTAGACAGATACTCTCCTTTCCTGTTACACTTTACATTTCAATATTCCAACCGTTTCTTCCTTTCATTTCCTTCCTTCCTTTCTTTCTCCCTTCTTTCTTTCAGCCAGTAAGCCAGACTGTTAGTCAGTTAGTTTATCTGTACGTCTCTCCGTCTGTTTTGTTTGACTGTCTATCAGTCTTTTTATTTATCATCTAGATCTACACCTTCGTTGGACATTTTATTTGAAAGAATAAAAAAAAAATGTTATTGTATAAAAAAAAAAAAAAAAGTAAACGATAAATATATACATTCTCTATAAACGATCAGTATGTTTATCACATCAGACACTTTAAATCACTATCTTGATTCACGCAAGATTGCATAGTAATGAGCGGACAGGCCTAGACAGACACAACACACTTGTCCCCTACTCTTCGCAGTTCGACACTACGCAAAATGTAATTAAAATCCTCCGCTGGCCACAACAGTCTGCTAGAGCCTAGCTCGGGGCTCTTATAGTCGTGCCTCATTCATGTTACATTCTACTCATCCCGTTTTCTTAGGTAGATTTTTAACGAACAGTTACAATTGCCTTAGTTTTAGTGTCTGAAATATATTTTTTGCCGCGCCAGTGAATCTGAATGGGCTAGTTAAATACGTCATATCATGTTTAGTAGTTCCTTGAAAATGTTTTAATTACGTTTTGTGGTTGCTTTTTTTTTTTTTTTAATTTGTGTTTTTCTTTTTCTTGATAACTTTTCTCTTCATGGGCTGATTCTATAAAATTTTGCCACTCTCTATTAACTGAAAGCTTGTCTCCAGGTTCATAGCCTGTTTAGTTTGTGTGTGTGTGTGTGTGTGTTTGTTTGTTTGTTTGTTTGTTTGTTTTACAATGTTATATTCAAAATCGATAACATATACTTTGCAGGACTGCACTGAGGTTTATACTGAAATACATCAGTAGGCTCTATTCTCTCCTTGCTCCTGTCTTCTGTCCCGCTTTCTGTCCTCTTTTCTTCTTGACCTGTACACGCATCTTACAGTGTTTGACACACTAGAGCCGTAATCGTACTGATGTGTCGTTAAACCCCAACACACACACACACACAAGCACACACAGAGAGAGAGAGAGCGAAAGAAAGAAAGAGAGAGAGAGAGAGAGGCCTAGAGCTCCATTGAAACTGGAGAAAGGACGAGAGATTATTGAATTGATTAGTGCTTATTCATTAGCCCACAAATCAGTTATCATAACAAGTTTCTCGGTGCACTGGCTGTTGCAATGGATTGTGGATTACATATTACAAAAAAAAAAACAAAAACGATAAAATATGAAAGAAACGAATTTTGACTCGGTAGTGTGTCAAATGTGACCTTTGGGTCACCGTGACCTTTGGGTCACCTGTGAACGGTAGGCTGTCTGTCAGACGATATGAACATAATATGCATTAAGCTGAACACTGAACAGCCCACCCACCCCCCCCCCCCTCGAACAATGTGACATGCAGTCCAGAAAACTGAAACAATCCTGTGTCCAGCAAGTGAATTTTTACCTCTAGCTGGACTGCACGTATATTAAACCATTGTGGCGACTGCTACAGTCAGTTGCCTGAAGAAAAAAGGGGAACTTCTAAAAGAATGTCTGCCTGTTTGTCTGCCTTGTCTATCCGTCTGCCTGAGTATCTGTCTGTCTGCCTTTCTTTTTTCTGCCTGTGTGTCTGTCTGTCTGTTTATCAGCCATGTCATTAAAGCATATCAGTCTCGTACGCCTCGCGCCATGCCGATCTTCTCGCTCGATCTCTGCCGAGTTGCCTATTTTATTATTATTATTTTTTTTTTCAGCCCTAAATATCTACCAACCTGCATACTCACCAAACTATCAACCTTATCTCTGCCCACCTAGCTATTTATCTACATGTCTCCCTACCTATCTGCAAACATACCAACCTATAAACCAACCACCCATTTACCTACTTATGCACTACTTACCTATCCACTCCACCCACCCATCCATCTACCTGCCTACCTATCTAGTCAACCGCTTGCCTTCCAATCGTTCTACCTACCTAGCTTTCTGCGCGTCTTAAGTGTGTATGTGTAAAACAACATAATGAACTCAGCCTCGCCCAGTCCATGATCCAACCTTCCCAGAAAGGTGGTGGAACAATCCATTTTTGTTAATACATGTATAATATTACGCGTGCGCTTATGCATGTCTGTCTATGGCTGTGTTTGAATATTATGAACAAGTTATGGTTATGTTGATCCACCATGTATATTATTTTATGTTCATAGTATTATGGAGAGCCTCTGATGCAGCACAGGCAAGGGATATTAAAGGCGGGTTAATGGCAAAAGAAGTGTGGGGGGAGGGGGGTCACCACGGTCGCATCACGTATTCCCTCATATTACTAAGTCCTGATCATTAGGGCCTACAGCTTTTGATCTAGTTTAAATAATAATAGTAACAAGGTGAATAATTCTCTTCAAGTGACAGTCTAGAGCCATGAGTCATCATCCTTGGAATGTACGCTACATAATGTACGGTACGCAGCGACCCTCCCCATTCCATAGCTTTTATAGTTATATGAATCGGGCCCAAGGATCTTTGCTAAACATAGAACTCTTAGCCACCGTTTTTCCTTTATGCTCAAAGTGGAGCCCTTTGTACAGAGGTTGTATTTATAGCAAAGCACATCCAAAGAAACGTTAAGTAGCAATAAACGGTGATTAAAATTAGCATAACAACGAGATCCCCCCCCCCCCATTTCTTTTTAATAAGCGTTTGTGTCCAATTGGGTCTTGGTAGAGAGTAAGTCACCGTGACTCGTGACGATATAAAGTGAAATTGAAGGAGAGCATAATATTATTATACAGTTCTTTGTTGGTGTTTGATTTTAGCAGAAGGATTTAACCGTTCGGGGCGATGGGGTTGTAGAATTTAATTGTTTATGCTCCCAGTTTAATTTTGTAAGAACTGCCTTGTCTAAGGAAAGGGAGGAAAGAAGAAAGATCATAAAGAAGGAGGGAAGAAAAGAAAGAGGGTGCAGAAAATGCAGGAAAAAAAGACGACGACGACGAAGAAGAAGAAGAAGAAGAGGAAGAAGAAGTAGTAGTAGAAGAAGAAGAAGATGAAGAAGAAGAAGAAAAAGAAGAAAAAAAAAGAAGAAGAAATGATAGTATGTAAAGGAAAAGTGACTTATAATTGCCAGCGTTAGGCCTATATCCACTATATCCACTTTTGCACCAAGTTGATAGGCTTACTTGCCCATTCGTGTTTCGCGCTTAGTGGATCGAACTCTATGATTCTAAATGGCTTCAAGAGTTTTTTCAAGGTTTGCCGTGAGCTATATCAAAGAAGTTACTGCATAATCTCTTGATGAAATGTTTGTAAAATTCGTTGCTCTCAGTGTGTCTCATTCCTGACAGTACACCTATCTTTTGCGCCTGTATAATAGATTCACGGCTGGACACTTAAAAATAGTTCATATTCGACTAAGCACAGATCTGGAAATACCCGGCGGAGTGTTTGCATCCCCTACTGAAAATAAACACCACCAAATCCCACAACACTAGTGTTGAACTCATAACTTCGGGAAAAAGGGGACGCCGGAAATATGTCATACTTTTTCTTACGTCATTAAACCATTAACACTACTCAATGCTATTATAATTTGCAGGCCATCTAGGTTCAATAGGCTAACAGTGAAGAGTTTTAGTGGCACATTTTCTCCACACCGTAACAGGTTGAAACTGAAAAGTGAGTCAAAATTGTGAATAGTTTGGAGTGTTTGTACCCCCGCTACTAAAAATAGACGCTGGTATTTCCATACTTTCGCTTGGTCGGAACAAATCTGTTTGGACTATTTAAGCCGGGTTTTCATTAAGCTTTGAACAATGAACGACTCAAACCAGACTTCGGATATCTCTAGTAATATTTGGAAGTCCACTGGCAATGTTAATAGTAGCAGACACTCCGTAATTATTTTTCCGTCGTTATAAATTGATGGCTGTGGAAATAACATAAAGTTTAACACCAGAATTTTATTGTCAACATAACTATCTGCCTACAGACTTCCCAATGATATTATAAATCCAATAATAATATTTTCTTCTGTTGTCATTAGACCTTAATTGTCACTCTTTTCTTGAACATTGATACGGTATATGTCATAACATTTATAGAAACTCGGACGCTGCAAATCGTTTCCTCTTACGCTTTGAGGTTCACAAGCTGGCGCGTTTAAGTTTTTGGCTCGTGCATCATTCAATCTGCCGTCTCCAGTAAAAACACACACACACACACACACACACACACACACACACACACACACACACACACACACACACAAACACAAACACAACACACACACAAACACGCACACAAAGAAAAAATAAGATAAAAAATAGATAAATAAAAAATAAATAAATAAATAGAAAAAAAAATCGTAAGGCTTGGTTTGTAACTATAGCATCTCTTTGTTTGTTACAAGCTAGACTTACTCTATCGATCCTTTGTAATATACATAGACTGCAATTTCGTTGTTAGGCGTTATTATAACTTATTAACAGGCAGCGACTAGTTTCTATTTTCAGTATTTCTGAAATTATAAATCTTTTTTATTTTTATGTTCTGGTTTATTTCTGTTGCACAACTGCATCGTGTAATAACGTTTTGCAGCGTTCTATTTCTGTTCTTCCTTGGGTGCAGTTATGACCACACTTGCTTTGCTGTCAGTCATAACAGTAACAAGATCAGTGGGAGAATGTAGATATTTGTGTGATAACATGATATTTTAGGTTAGGCGCCTACATAAAAGAGATCTAGCGTGGGGCGGTCTAGTGCAGATATAAACTGGTTATAGTTTATTTTCGGGTTACTGGTTTTCCATATATTGTTGCAACATTTCGTAATTCACATTTCACACAATTCAAGAGCAGACTTAAAACAGCATTATTCGTCCAAACATATCCATAAATTTCAATATTTACCCATGTTTTGAAATTTTGTTCCCTGTGTGTGTGTGTTTTTTTTTGTTAAGCGCCATAGAGCACTGCCTGTGGATTCTGGCGCTCTATAAATGCATTATTATTATTATTATTAAATGCTTGAGGAGAGAACATGGTACTCGGAGGATATCTAATTTTAAAACTATTGTTTCTTCTTTTTATAATTGTAAAACTGCTTGTATGGAAAGAAAAAGAAGAGAGAGAGAAAGAGAGAGAGAGAGAGAGAGGGGGGGGCTGAGTGACAGAAGAAATGGGAGAGAGAATGGGAGTGAATAAAGATCAAAGGAAGAACACAAAGAGAAAAAGATGGAGAGAAGGATAGATGGAAGTTCAACCAGGGCATCTTCTGTTTTCCTAAAATGTCTATGAAAATGTCGACAAGCAGTGCTAAAACCATTCTGTTTCGTTGTCCTGCCACTTCAGGATGATGCACTTACAAAGCAAATTGGTGAGGCAGGTTATAGATGTAGGCTTAGATCGATCAGTATTAGACCTACTGTTACCGGTTACATGCAATGAATAGAAAAACAGCACTTTCATGGATACATAGAATTGGTACCAATTAATCAATGATCACAAATATGAGTCGCTTAGTCATTCAGTTTCTTAGTATAGCCTACGTGACTCACAACTTTGTCTTTTTTTTTTTTTTTTCGAGCGCTGTTCGCGTAGGCAGAGCCAGCAGCTATTTTTTTTTTTCACACGCCTGCCTCGCTGCTGCCGATCATCATCGTTTACGCTATCGATTTTCACATTAAATCTTTCACATCTTTGCCTGCGCTACCGTGCCGACTACCGCATGTCAATGTCCGCTATCTGTGTACACTACGGTCTTCTTTTTACTCGCTAGGCCAAACATTCCACGTTGTCGAGTGAGCTGGAGTGTGGGAAAATGTCATTGCGCGCGACCGGTGGCAAGTCCACCATCTAGGTCACAGGTGTGTTGACACAGGCTACGTCTGGTAGTTTTATACCTGCGCGGCCCGTCGGTGTGTTACCTTACGCCCCACACACGAGCCTCCCACTGCCTCCTTCGTTTCTCTTCCCCCCTCTGTACCCACACCTTTCCCAGCCCTTCACCTGTCGAGTCAGTCGACCATTCCACTGGTCGATTTGCTATGACAGACGACAAGGCTAGAGTAACGTGCCCCTGGTTGATGGTTGTCCGCTCGCTTTGTGTGTAGCAGGCCTACCTTTGTGTCTGACTCGGCCTGGTCCAAAACTTTTTGAAAAAGAGCCAAGGTGTGTTGGGGACTTGTTTATACCCTGCAGGTAAACTCATCTGTTGTTGTGTAGTGCCATTTCAGGATCTGTATTGTTCGTGGGACAATGGATTACAACTTTGGATTGAGTCAGAAGTGATTAGTTGCATTGTGGAAATAACCCCAAGTTTGGGACATGCCATGTAGAAAAGCTAACGACACTAACGTTGGAGTTGACTCCTGTAGTGATGACATGTCGATCATCCTCCTGACATACACAGACCTACTCATTGAGAATTGTTGTGCGTTTGCATCAGTTTTCATGTTGTTCTCTGTGTTAAAATCTATGTTGAGCACGATTTGTAGGGAGTACAATCACATTATCCATGCATTTTGTTGCAGGAAATTAAATTCAATGAAAAAAAAAAAAAAAATGTTCTCTGAGGTAGAGAAGAAAAAAAAAAAAGTGAAGGGCATTTTCCTTAGATTTCATGTTTATTAAGGGTACAATGACCAGAGCTCTTTGAAAGTTTTACTTTTTACTTAGACTCTAGATCTAGATCTACCAGTTAAGATGAAGTGAAGATCTAGGCCTAAATTTTAGATGAAAATCGAGATCTAGATGTAGATCTAGATCTAGATTTAGAGCTGTCGAGTTGGAAATAGAGGGGATTTAGCATATTTTATGTTTAGCCTATAGATACAGAATGTAGATCTATTTATGAAAAAAAAAAAAAAGCTATGATATTTTTTAATCTCATATTATTGTCTGAACTGATTCATGGATTACCTTTAAGACATAAAATTTACATTTAATGTTGTAGCCTAGATAGTCTTTGTTTCTTTACAAAAAGACTTTTAAAAAATACCACCCAATCATATTAAAAATAAAAAAAAATCATCAAATAGATCTAACAGCACCCAGTTCAGCCACTTCTGTGTTAAAATATAATATAAGAAAAAAAAAAAAAGGAGAGAAAACAGTGTGTGTAAGTAATATGCAATGTAATGTTACAATGTAGGATAAATGAAAACAATTTCACCATGACAGACAGATGGAAAGGGGTTTATCATTTGAGAGAGATGTGGGGAAACACTGATCCAGAACACTGATTTAAAATTAATAAAGACAAGGGAGTGTGAGATTGATATATAGAGAGAGAGCTGTGTTTACAGTTTGCATTTTTGTTAATTAACAAAAAAACCCCACTTTGTTTTAGAATTCATCGTAAGAATGTTTATGACATGAGGTCTTTCATCTACTTTTTTTTTTCTTTTTAGATATATAATGAAGAAATGGAAAAAAAAAAATGAAGAAGAAAAGAAATTTAAGTGCTACAACGGGTTTTGAATGAAAAAAAATTATAATAAATTTCTGTGTTGTTTCTATGTCATCTAAAACTTTCTGATGAATTCCTTGCATACCTCATTATCGTATATTTTGTCATATCATGTTAGTGAAGTAAAGGACACATACATTGAAATGCTTTGGACTGTTTTTAGACTGAATCAGTTGATACAGAAACTTGTCATATTTGCCCTTGATGAAATTTGAATCAAAACTGATGGATAAACAGACTATCAACTATCATAAACTCACACTTATAAATGTACGCTACTTTTTGGCCTGCATAACGCTCCATATCTATCCATACTCTCAAGGAAAGTACTTAAGATAATAATATTTGAGTAGAGAGAGAAAAATAGATTTTGTTTCTTTTTTTTTTTCATACGAGTGTCAAGACTGTGTCCAAGGAAATGAGTGGTGTTTGAAAAAATATGATTTTTTTTATTGTTCCATAGTGCGATCTCTTGTCTTGTATTGTGTGCACCTGTTTTATATATCTTCTCCATTTTGTTACAGATTTTGGTTATCGATTTAATTTCTGTATTTGAAAGTATTGAATCTGATATGCTGCACTGTATAATATCCCATATTCCATGGAGAAAAAAAATCACCACTGATTTTGAAACTTAACGTGCACGATACATGTGCTGTCATACACTTATAGAAAGTTTGGCCAATCTGAGCTGTGCTGAAGAAACAAGAAGTAAATAATAATAATAATAATAAAATAGAGAGTTACTCATTACCATCTGCCATATCGGTTACTGAGCCTGTGCAATTGTCAAGTGTGACATGCAGAACAATTTTAATTACAATACTGTTTATTCCTTTCTTTCATCATATCATCTCTTCCACTGTCCCGGAGATTAATACTAAAGAAACAAAAGCGAAACAAAAAAGAAATTACGCACAAATTGGTTTTGCATTCCTTGACGGGATTATGACATTTAAATGACGCAAGATTTGATTGTTTGTTTATGCAAGATGCTGTCAAAATGTCATTGGTTTTTGGGAATGTGATTGTTAAAACATAAATGTCTGACATACCACAGTGTCCGAGTGAAACCAAGGTATGAGAGAATCTCTCCTCTTCAGTGATATGATTTCATGGGAGTAGAAAGAATAGATTATTTAGGTATGTTCATTGTCAGTTCATTTTCTTTCATCATGCAGCTATTTAATGTGCGAGATTGGTCACCTGACCAAGGAATCATCACTCACAGAGGTGTGTTTAGATGGTGTTGAAATGTCTAAATGCTTATCATTGGTCAGTAGGTGCCTGCCATGTGCAGAGCATGTACACAAATCAGCGTTATGAGTGAAAAATTCCTTGATTATGTAACTGATCTGGAAATACCTCTTTGAACTCTTTGTTGACATGGGCTCTAAAAGACATGAAAACCAAAGGGAAACGATCCTGATTTTCAGTGCCATGACTTCCAAAGTACACAATTGTTGTTATGTAATCACAGTATGTTTGTCAGCTTAAGAAATCATGGTTGAATAAGCATGGTTGAATAATTAGAAAAGTGTGGTGAGGAGGGGAGAGGGGGGATTGACGTGGAAATGTGGACTCTTGTTTATGGGTTAAACAGTGGTAATTTATATAAGTTGTGTTTGTCCTACCAGCAGGCAGCTGCATTGAATCTTACTTCATTTTTGCACTTCAAATATGTTTCTAAAGGACAATATTATATCTATAGACAACATGGTCTAGCCACGGCTCTATACTCTTAAATTGCCAAAGTGAGAGATTTCAGCAGGTTTTGATATGCTGACAGCTAATATCTGAAGAATGTCAGTTATGCTCTTTTTTTTTTCCCCACCCCACTTTGAGGAAAACATATATTGTCTCATAAAAATCTTAACCTGTGTGCTCCAAGTGACATGTATTTTTTTATTTTTGAGCATTTACAGACTTATCAGGGATGTCAATTTTCTTACTTTAGTAGGATTTCCTACTTTTGGCTGTCAGTAATTTCTCTGTTGGCCTCAAATCCAGTATTATTTACCATTACCATACTTCAATTTTATGTGTTGCTAAAGAATTTGCCAGGAACTTTTCCTACTTTTTCATGTAGACAGATTGACATTCCTGACTTAATGTATAGAGATGTATATTAATGTGACATTCTAAGAAAGGATCAACTTGTAAAATACTTTCAGCTCTGGAAGAAAGGGAACAATACAAAGTGTGATCTTTCCTGCTCTTTTCTGAGGCATTTTGTGAACTGAATCAAATCTGAACTCTAAAACTCCTGGAAAACAAAAGTCTGAATTTCATTTGATGTGAAGATAATCATGCAGAGACTGATTTCATGATTCATCTTTGCCGTCCCCACCCTGTGAGAGTAGAGTAATGTGAATTGAATAGAAACTACACTATGTCTTAACTTATTTTGCAGTTATAGAAAAATATGAATTTCGTCTGTCTGCCAAAGACTGATTTTATATCAAGCACAAGGTATACTGATATATTTTAACCCCTTTCATTCCAGTACACCCCCCCCCCTCTTTTTACTTCATATCAGGGGTTGGTTATCTTTCCTTGATCACACAGACTATGTAGAACATGTCACTTTGTCATTACAGTGTCAAGTGCTGTAAGTCAAAGGTCAGGAGGTTAAAGCTTCCAAGCTGTGTGGGTTGGGCTTGGTAGTAGCCTAGTATCCAGCAGTTTGTTGTAGTAGTAATTTAAATGACATTGTTATCACAAGAGGTTGATAAGCTGGGAACATTGTTTGTCATTGGTGGGAAAGGAGGCCAGGGTATGGAGGGGCACTGACACACAACGACACCAGTTTGTAAACCCTCTCTAAGTTCTTCTCATTAAAAGTCTTGTGACCAGCTTGTCTGAACACAAACATTACACTGCTGTACCTTTTTTGTTTCTGTCCCATGGACGATGAGAGACAGTCATATCATATATATGGAGATTCCTAACCAAGAGTGCTCTATGTGTTGATAAAGAACTGTATTTTTTTTTGTAATTACTCCTATCTTACCTTTTAATTTTTCTCCCACTGTCCTTCCACTATTCTTGTGTTTGATTGTAGTATCTATGTGTGCCTCTCACAAAATATTTTCGCCTTAAATGCCATCTTTGCTATGTAAGTTATCTGTTGTTTTTTTTTTTTCTTGGTCTGGCTGATTGCCTTCTGTTGACTTGCAAATCAGACTTGGTCTATAAGGGGCTCTGTGCCAGTGTTAACTTATGGTAAATGCAAACTTATTGATGTTTTGTACTGTTAAATGCAGCTTGTAAACATTTGTTTTTTTCATCTGTGTTTCAGATCTGCTGAGGACTCAGACCATCTAGCAGAAACAGCAACAGAGTTAGTTCAGCCTCACACCTTTGGAGTACTCAGCACTGTGGATAGTTTACTGGATGTGGATATTACTCAATCAAAGCTAGCTAGCGGATTACTGAACTTTGGATGCTAAGCATAAGTAACAACTGTTTGTGGATTTCTTATGGATAGCTGATAATCACCGTCCCAGGATTATATTTGCTTTGGAACGAGAGATCTTCAGGGATGCTTCTTTGAATGGACATATTGTAAGTACCAAACAGAATCTCTGTTTATGCTGAACACGTTATATCAGTGTAAAGTGTACAAGAATGTATAATCCTGGTAGGCTCTGTCTGTTCTCATCTTCTGTCTGTAAATCAATATTTGTTTTTGTTTTTTTTGTCAGTTTTTTCATATGTTTGTCATTGTCTGTGCTCTGTCAGATCCTTGTGGTGTATTTCTTTTGGGGGGGGGGGGGGGGGGGGGGGGGGGGGGGGGGGGGGGGGGGGGGGGGGGGGGGGGGGGGGGGGGG